>JAPKLW010001559.1:125303-180841 GCA_026898455.1 Plectranthus barbatus
CATCCTTTGTCAGTCGATTCCTCAGAGAATCTTCTTCTTGTCTCTACGGCGCTGGGAGAGAGAATCTGGAATTCTGCTGGTAACATCTGACTGGTAGATCATACTGGTGATTTTGTGCTGGCAGTCTCTGCTGGTGACTTGCCCTGGCATCATCAAAGTCTACCAAATCTCTAGATGTTAACTCTTCTCGGAATCTCCCATGACTGGTGAAATCACCGCTGGTGAATAGTGTAAGCAACACGCATTCTCCTGGTAAGGTTTGTCAGCCGCCTGCTGATGAAACCCTTCCCAACTGGTGAACAGTAGCCAGTCATATGCGCTTCTCATGCTGGTGAACAGTGTCAGCACGAGTCTTTGTCAGCCGCCTGCTGATGGAACTTTTCCCAACTGGTGAACAGTAGCCAGTGGTAAGCGTTACTCATGCTGGTGAACAGTGTCAGCATGAGTCTTGATCAGCTGCGACTTACAACTCAATAGACCTAAACAGGACTTTACATTTAAGACCAGATCTATGTAGAGACAACTGACGCTGGTAGGACTTAGGAATTGATCCACCAAAACTATAATCTAAACAAGTAAGCTACTGGGAAAGGAAACCTTAGACAGATTTCCCAACAATTTCCCCCTTTTTGGTGCGATCAAAGCCTAACCAGCGAGCACTCAGCTGATGAGGAAAGTTACAAAGGATTTCAGGGTTTTACAAGTGAAACCTATCAGATCTAAACCCATGAAATTACTTCCTCAACATCAGCTCTAACTAAAAGAAATCTTCCCCCTCAACCAAGGAAAGATATTGCTCGTTAAAATATGGAAATTAAAATCAGAGCAAATAAGCATGTAAATAAATTTAACATGCAAGATGAGTGCTGGTGCTGATTACACTGGAAGTATAAATTCAGCTGGTAAGTAAAAACTTAGACAATTGTTGGACAATAAGAGATTGTCATCAACTTGTCAGTTAACATTCCATTAGAGATTTAGCAATTACATGTACAATGAATGATAACTGACTAGTCTAACAGATTTACTTACAAAAACATAAAGAGAGTAGACTATGGCTTGGAAGATGATCCTGGTGTCTGAGTCCGAGCACTTGTGATGGACCTCAGGATCGCAGTAAGTTCGGCCATTTCTTGATCTCTCTTCCGCCTTTCTTCAGCAGCAATTCGCCTTTCTTCAGCTGCCAGGCGTCTTTCCTCCTCAACGATTCTGGCCCTGTTCTCTTCAGCCAGTGCTCGCGCACTTTCCCCCTCTTGGATCCGCGCCAAAAAGGTGGCAACACCGGCGGTGACGGACTCCATTTGTTGCGCTACATCGGCTTGGAAAGTGGCGAAGCGTAGATCCATCCTGGCGTCGATATAGGCAAGAAGTTACGCAGGAGGATGAATTTCTGAGATTGGCTGCGCTGATACTTCCATGGAAGAGGAAGGCACATCAGTTGCGGAAGGAGCCATTGCTGGTTCAGATGCAACTGGTACTTCCACTGGCGCTGGCTCCTCCGCGAGCACGACTGCTGGTGCTGGCGGGCCTTGTTCAAAAACAGGTGGGGCTGTGAAATCCACCAGCTGCCAGTCCTCATGATAAGGGACAAGGTCGCCCAAAACCATAGGAACAGATGGGACGGCAGTGGTCAGCCACCAACCTCTGGAGGGATCCTCCTCCACAATGTGGTCTACCAGCAGAGCGCTGGCAGCCATGTCAAATAGAATAGCAAAATAGGGAGGGATCCTGGGGAGAGCGGTGAGGACCTTCAAGCGGCGGAGCGCGTAGATCAGCTGGTATCCACGGCTGGTGGGCTGGAACTGGAGGAATGGTAACTTAACCATTTTTAGCCTAGGGAGGCCGGAAGTCCCGGTCAGCTGTCTGAATTCTGCAATCTTCCTCAAACGGCGCTTGATTCGCCTGGTAGACAGCTGCTGATGACTTTTAGGATCAGAATCCATGAATGCATTCGCCCACGCCTCCTCTGATCTCCAGTAACCAAGCCCTAGCCTGGCATACAGAACAGCGCGCTTCTCTACTGTCAGCTGGCGCTGGCACAGGTCGAAGATCCTCCACCTCCGGAACTCCAGAAATAGTTTCGGATTCACCCTCCACAGTCCTCGGTAGCTGGTTACCATCTCGTTATCAACGGCATTCTCCACCTCCGCCGTGATGTTTTCAGCATACTCATAGAGAGTGGAATTGAAGTACTCCATCGGGTGCAGGGGCAGACACCAGTCGAGGATTCTGGAAGCATATACCAACTGGTGGGGGAGTCCGCTGATGGGGATAATGTTGAATGCTGAAGGCTCAGGCACTCGTGAATTTTGAAACGCCATCGCCCTGCGGTGCTCCCACCGATGTACCCCTATCGCCCTCGAGCGGAAGATGTCTTCATCGATCAGCTAATGCTCTTGGATACAGAGCAAGTATGGCCTCCTTTCTGTGCGCACATGACGTGCTGGCGCTGGCGAGGATGCTGCTGGTCGCCCAGAAGATGATGCTTCTGACGATTGTGGGCGACTGGCAGGATGACGAGCCACGTCTTCAAAATTAGGGAATAGATCCCTGGGCTCCATCCTCTGCACCATGGAGTGATGTATCACCTCCTCAGCTGGAGCAGCTGGTTCCTCGGCCCTTGGCTTCTCTGCATCATCTGAGAAACTCGCCAGTTTTTCCGGGGTGGTCGCCCGCTCAACAACTCCTCCACTGGCACCCCCTTGCGCGGCCAGTGGGACTTCAGATTCACCTTCACCACCCCCTTGCGCGGGTGAAGGGACTTGAGGCACATCCTCCTCAGGCTGGTACATATCTACTAGAGATAGTACGTCCTCCTCAGCTCCCATGACCATCAGGCGCGTGAAGGATTCTTCCGAGAGGATCTGGCCTGGAGCTGGTGCTGGTGGCATGTCACTTGAAGTTTGGGCAACTTCCCATTTTCCTTTGGCCACCTGGCGCACCTGCTCCGCCAGTTGCGCCTGACGTCTGGCCTCATGCTCAGCCTGCACCTTTGCAAAGGCTTCATCGCGGGCTGCCAGCTCAGCTTCTCTTTTCCGCTGGTCGGCCAAGGCCTTCAGCCTTGCCTGAGCTTGCTTCTTCCTCACAAGGGAAGCTTGTTGCTCCTTCTTGGCTTGCTCCACCAGCTTCTGAGCTCTTGTCTGGACCCTCTTCCTCTTTCGGGTCATCCTCTCGATGGTCTCCTCCTCAGTCAGTCCCAAGATGGACTTCTTGACTGGAATTGAGATCTTCCCTGACTCAGGGTCATAGGCAGCAGCTGGCTGAGGCTGCTGGCGCTGGTGGGTCTTGGGTTTCTTGCTTGAAGGGGGCCTGGGGGCTGGCACTTGTGCTAATGCCCGAGGATGTATGCCGGTTGCCTTCTCCACTGCTTCTTCCATAGAGGTGAATAAGGATTCAACCTCTAGCTTCCTTTTCAGCTCATCCTTGGCCTCAGCTGCCAGTGGGAGAGCCACAGCTGGCACTTCCTCCCATGTCTGTTCTGCATCTTCTTCAGAGACAGACTCATCGGGGTCCACAGCCGTCTTCCCCTTCAGCCGGCGTGGCTTCTTGTAGTCGGGGCCAGGAAGTTTTACCTTGGTGACTGGGATAAAATCGGATCTGACCAGTTGCTCCCCTCGGTCGATCCGATCTCCTATCTCCACTTCCAGAATGTGGCTGATGCGCAGGCCAAAAGACACTGCGTGGAGAAACTTGCCTTCAGCCTTCACCGTACTGTTCTTCTCTACATTCTCCAGCAACCGGCCGAAGATGAACTCGGCCCAGTTGCCATATATGCCGTCCTCCAGCGCGCACATAACTGAGAATTTCTTCAGGCTTAGTTCGGCATAGGAGCCGACTTCACACTGGAGCATGCGCACAACAATGTCGCATACCATCTGCCAGTAATCTTGCATCTCGGACTTCTTCATGCCAGTTTTGAAGACAGTCACTTCTGGCTTCTTCCACTCAGTCCACCTCCGCCTGAACTCCACCGTATCGTCCTTGAAGTACGTCACCACCTCCTCACCAGTACTCCTCAGCCCAAAGAGGTTGGCTAGGTACTCTACATCAATGGTGATCAGGTGTCCGAACACCGACGTGGTGAAGGACTTCCTGTCATCAGCTATCACCGCACGAGCATAGAACTCGGCGACCAAGTGTGGGTGGAAGTTCCTGGGAGTGGCCGTCAGGTACGGGCGGAGCTGCTCGTGGTCGATCATCTCCATCAGCTCCTCGCCGAAATGCTTCTCTGCCAGCTTGTCGTTCAGAATCTTCTCCTTCTGAACTTGGGCTGTGCGAATCTGTGCGTGAGAGAGGCGATGGCGGGTGGCTGCTTTATTCAGCGAAACTAGCTTGCTGAAAGGATAGGTATAATCTATATCTTCTTCTTTCACAATGCCTGTGAAGGTAGGCATGTGAGATTCGGCCAATGGTAAATCTAGGGATTCAGTAGAAGAAGATGATTTATCAGCAGCGGGTTTGGATGAAGATGCCATATTTTCAGGGAATAAGTGTTTGGAAAGATTAAGGAAGATGAACGGAAAATATGTTCGGAAAATATGAAGGAATGATAAGAGTTTTCCCGTTCATGAATGAAGGCTATTTATACTGGTGCCATGATGGGATGGATGGACGAGATGAATTCGTCAAAAGTGAGAATCGACGGTCATCAGCAGGCTCGATTCCCTGTAGGCGACGTGCGTGGTCGTGCTGACGTGGGATGGAGCGTGTAGCTGACATGGCACACGCTGATTGGTCGCGAGAGTGCTTTTGACTGCGCAGTCACTGTGCGCATTAAATGTGGCATTAAATGCCGCATTAAATTCGAAGATATGCACACGCAATACCAATCTTAAACCTTTCCCTCCATTCCTGCGACAGCTGGCACGACTCTTGGACTTCAAGAGATCGTCAGTTGAGAGCTGGGACTCAACTGGTCATCAGTAATATAACTGGTCATCAGCAGGATATGCCAGTTGAACACTTCCCCCAGTCAGCATGGCCTCCTTACCATCAGTCGTAGGAAATTCGCCAGTTGTCTGCTGACAACTTGAAGGATTAAGAAAATTGAGAGCTTGGACTCAATTTTAGTCCGCATAATCTTCTCCTTCAGGAATCCATCTTCTCACCATCGCTTGAATTGGGAGCTGGGACCCAATTTCTTCTGCTGATGGTGTATTACTGCTGGCAAATTTGAAATGAGAGCTGGGACTCATTTCCTTCGTTGTTTAAGGAATAAGTTCTGCCAGTAGATACCACCTGTGGTTTTGAGCTACCACTAAAGAAAATATGAAGACTAAGAGCTTGGACTTAGTCTTAATCAGCATCCTTCAGAAAATCAAGAACAGAATGAGAGCTGGGACTCATTCTTCCTCAACACTAGGGCTCGCATCAATCTCCATAAGACCGAGTTTGATGCACAACTCCTTGAATCTTGCTTCTGGCAAAGGTTTGGTGAAAATATCAGCCAGTTGATCGTCAGTTCTGATGTATTCTACGCTGATATCCTTCTTCTCGACATGATCACGTATGAAGTGATGTCGGATATCTATGTGCTTGGTCCTAGAGTGATGAACCGGATTCTTTGTTATGCACATAGCGCTGCTGTTGTCGCAATAGATGGGTACACAACCAGTGTCCACCTCATAGTCTTCCAGTTGTTGCTTGATCCATAGAATTTGAGCACAGCAACTGGCAGCGGCAACATATTCAGCCTCAGTAGTAGATGTAGCAACTGAGTGTTACTTCTTGCTAAACCAGCTGATTAGCTTGTGTCCTAGAAACTGACACGTACCACTGGTGCTTTTTCTATCTATTAGGCATCCAGCAAAATCTGAATCTGAATACCCAATGAGTGTAAGCTCATCATTCCTGGGGTACCATAACCCAAGTGATTCAGTTCCTTTGAGGTATTTCACTATTCGCCTAGCAGCTTCCATGTGTGACTTCTTTGGATTTGCTTGATATCTGGCACACACTCCGACTGAGTATGAAATGTCTGGTCTGCTGGCTGTCAGATAGAGAAGTGATCCAATAATACCTCTGTAGCTGGAAGGATCAACCGATTCTCCTTCTTCATCAAGAAAGATCTGGCAACTGGTGCTCATCGGTATTCTGAGAGCCTTAGTTTTCTCTGGGCAATATTTCTGAATTAGGTCCTTGGCATACTTCCGCTGATTAATGAAAATCCCATCAGCTGACTGCTGGACCTGGAGTCCTAGGAAGTATGTTAATTTGCCCATCATACTCATCTGGAATGAGTTCTGCATTAGTTGAGAAAACTTCTCACAGAGAGACATATTCTTTGACCCGAATATAATGTCATCGACATATATTTGCACCATTAGCATATCATCAGCATCCTTGATGATGAAGAGAGTCCTGTCGATCTTCCCTTTCCTAAATCCATTACTGATTAGGAATTGTGACAGCGTCTCGTACCAAGCCCTGGGCGCCTGTTTCAATCCATACAGGGCCTTTCTCAGCTTGTACACTTTGGTGCCTATTTCAAATCCTGGAGGTTGTTCGACATATACTTCCTCCTTTAGCTCGCCATTCAAGAACGCGCTCTTCATGTCCATTTGGAATACCGTGAATCCATGATACGCTGCATATGCAAGGAACAGCCGTATCGCCTCCATTCTTGCTACTGGTGCGAAGGTCTCGTCGAAATCGATGCCTTCACACTGCTTATAACCTTTGGCGACTAATCGAGCTTTGTTTCTGATTACAATGCCATTTTCATCTCGCTTGTTCTTGAATACCCACTTGGTGCCAATCACTGACTGATGTGATGGTCTCTCTACCAAGTTCCAAACATTGTTGCGAGTGAATTCCGCAAGTTCTTCTTGCATGGCATTAATCCAATCAGCTGATTCTAGCGCAACTCCTATGGAAGTAGGTTCCTCTTGAGAAATAAAACAAGTCAGGAGCGCACTGCCGTGTCGAGTCTGAACAGAAACTTCTGGATCACCGAGAATAGCATCGGGTGGGTGATTTCTCAGCCATTTAGGAAGATGAGAATCTGCTGGCATTGGTTCTTCTGTCCTGATGACTGGCGCTTCCTGAACTTCACCAGTCGGAGCAGCAATTGCAACTGGTGGTTGACCTTCACCAGTTGGAACAGTCTCTTCGTCAGCTTCACTCTCTGACTGATCTCCTGATCCTTCGGCGATAATTACACCGTCAGCTGGTGCATCCACTCCAGCTGGTTCATCAGCTATTTCTGGTTCGAAAATTCCAGACGGTATTCCCCCTGGATTATTGCCAGTTCCACTCAGGGAGATTGAGTGTAAGGTCTCAGCAAGGTCATTTGCATCACCGACCCTCCCGGATTGCTGATGGGCAACCGAGGATACTGGTTGTGAAGATGATCCAGTCATAGGTCTAGTCAAACCAGTTGGTTGAGCATTGGAAGAATTCCTGCCCAACTGATCAACGACATCATTGACCTCAGGAACATCTTCAGCCAGTTGTCGTAATGTCCTGCGCACTAAAGTAGCTTCATCAAAAACAACATTGCATGTTATTTCCACAAGCTTGGTGGTCTTGTTAAATACTCTATAGCCCTTGTGAGAGGGATGTCCATTTCCAACAAGGACACCCTCATCAGCCTTAGGCGAAAAAGCATTTAACTTCGACTTACCATTATTATGGATATAACATGGTGAACCGAAAGCACGGAGATGAGCTATAGAAGGCTTACGACCAAAATAAACTTCGTAGGGGGTTTTCTGGAGTCTGTCGTTGATCCCGCTTCTATTCTGAGTATAGCAAGCCGTCACCAACGCTTCTCCCCAAAAACTGTGTCCTAAGCCGGATTCTGCCAGCATGGACCGGACCGCTTCTTTCAGCGTCCTGTTCCTACGTTCTGCCAGTCCATTCTGCTGCGGTTGCCTTGGTGCAGATCTTTCATGCTTAATGCCGGCTTCCGCGCAAAAATCCATCAGCAGACTGTTGCAGAATTCCGTCCCATTGTCTGACCGTATCCGCTTTACCGTAGCTTCTCTCTGTTTCTGAGCTTTGACAATCAAATCTGGAAGAATGACTTTCACTTCATCCTTGGATCTGAGAAGCTTTACCCATGTATAGCGCGAGTAGTCATCGACTACCACCAGCGAATAACGTCTTCCTCCAATGGTTTGAGGTGCTACTGGTCCAAAGAGGTCCATATGTAGCAACTCGAGTACCCGACTGGTACTGGGGCAGACTGGCGACTGGTTCTTGAAGGACTTCTTAGTTTGCTTGCCCTGCTGGCATGCTTTGCAAATTCCTTCCTTCTTGAATCCTCCCTTGGGAAAACCTTCCACAAGATCATGCTTGGCCAGGTAGTTGATGGTTCTGAAGTTCAGATGACTCAACCTTTTGTGCCACAGCCAATTAGTTTCCATAGAACTGGTGGCCACGAAGCATGAATCTGTCTTCCCGCTTTGCCAGTCGACAGTATAAAGTCCTCCGTTCCGAATACCTCTCAGCTTGATCTCACCAGTCTTCTCGTCCTTGATCTGGCACTCTGATTTCCCAAAGTGAACAGTGTAACCACTATCGCACAGCTGACTGATACTCAGGAGGTTGTGCTTGAGAGAGGTAACAAGGGATACATTTAAAATTCTGACATCGTCCTTCTCGATGCAGCCCTTGCTAATAACTCTGCCCTTAGAGTTATCACCGAAAATAACTGGAGGTCCTTTGACCTTGATGAGATCTGCAAACAGATCCTCTTCACCAGTCATGTGAGCTGAACACCCACTATCTAAGATCCACTCTCTCGACCTCTGAAGCTGTGTTGCATGACCCTGTACCTGCAAGAAAGAAATGGAATTCATTTAGGTCCCCGATCATCTGCGGGTCCTGCAGGGTTAGATCGCTGGATAATTCCTTTCGGAATCCAGACTTTAGTGATTTTCAGCTTGGTTTTACCCTTGCTGATATCATCAGTAGCCTTTCCCTTCCTTTTGAAATAATGCATGAGATTGGTTTGGGAAGGTGTGGCTGTGTGTGTAACTCCTTTGGAAGTATTCTTCCGCTGAGAGTTTCGGAAATGTTTTTCCGGTTGTGTGTGTTGCCTTCGTGATCTCTGGAAGTGTGGACCACCATGGCTAGCCTTCACTGCCCTTTTAGAAAACTTGTGATTGGGCTCAGGCCTCTGATAGGTGTTCCTCCTATCAGGTGTTGTCCTTCTCTCAGAATTTCTCTGAGATTGGGATCCCTTGTAAGTATGCTGGTGACTGGCATACTTACGAGGTTGTGCGTGGATTCTCTTGACAGCTGGTGCTGGCTGTCGGATTCCACTGGTAGCTGACGCTGACTTCATTGCCTTAGAATTATTTGGCTTAGTCCGCGTCTTAGGGTATGCTGGCGTCCTGTCAGCAGAGGATTTTGCCAGTTGAGGATTTTGCCGTGATGACTCACCTATGTATCTGGTCTTATTATTTCTGTGCTGATCAGCCATACGGGACTGACTGGTTTTGCCAGCTGGTGCTGATGCATTTACCAGTTTGCCCTTACCCTTGCCAGCATTGATTTGTTCGGGTTGGTTTTTGCTCAAATCCTTTATAAATCCCAACTCGGACTTATCAGTCGGCTTTCTCCAATGACTTAGAGCCTTTTCCAAATCCTTGGAGCCTTTATTCAAAAAATTTATCTTAATTTCTTGCTCCAGAACGATGTTGTGAAAATTATCTCGCTCAGTTTTTGCAATTTGAAAATTTTGAAGCAATTCAAAGTGAGTCTTTTTCAGAGTGGCTAGCTCTTCACCGATTGACCTCGATTTTTCAATCTCATTGGTCAAAATAGAAATCTAATTTTTCAGCGAGGTGTTTTCGCCAACCAAGACATTCTTTATTTCATAAAATTTCAAAAATTCTAGTTGAAGAATGTCTATAGTGACAACCTCTGAGTCGGAGCAGTGCGACTCAGCATCGTCTAGGATGCATGGAGACATGATGTGCAATGAGGGAACAGATTGTACCTGGTCGTCAGCAGCCAGTGCTTGTTCCTCCTCACTGTCAGCACATTCTTCATGTGCTTCCTCTCCAAAAGCTACCATCAGTGCCAGTAGCGCTTCCTCTTCTGACTCTTCATCTCATGCATACTCTCCATCATCATGGTCAGGAATATCAGGAACCTCTGTCCTGGTCAGCATCGCCTTAGCAACGGCTCTGGATGCACGCTCTTCAAAGAGCTTCTTCAGCCTTTCCCGCTCTTCTCTATCCACTTGTGGACATTCAAATTTGAGATGGTCAGGGGATTGGCACTGATAACACGCGCGGGGAGCTCTCTTGACGAACTTTCCATCAGTTGAGCTAAGAGATACACCCTGTTTCGACTTGGCTTTCTCGAGAAGAACCACCAGTCTCTTCATTTGTTGCTCAAGATCTGCGATAGAGCTCTCGCTGCCTTTTGAGTTAGATCCCGATGGGGATGGGATCTCTTTCTGCTGGTTGTGCGACCCAGCAGGTCTGTCAGTGTGGAAAGGCTTCTTGTGCTTCCACTTGAATGCTGGGAGATCCAACGGTCCGAATGGCTTCATTTTTGTTCACCATTTGGATATCCCACTCATGTGCTTGGAGCTGAGCAAATAGCTCCTTGGGAGTCATCTTGGATAGATCCTTCTCCTTAAGGGATGTGGTCTTCACAAACCAGTCCTCCTTGGGCATCTTTGACAGGATCTTTGCATTTAGCTCTGCATTCGAGTACTCCTTGTCCAAAGACTTCAGCTCGCTGACTATGGCATTGAATCTAGCCTCCATCTCCTTGATGGTTTCACCAGTCAGCATTTGGAATGACTCATACTTGTCCACCGCAACTTGCAACTTGTTGCGCTTCTTCTGATCTGTCTCAGTACAGAGACTATCAATGTAGTCCCAGACATCTTTGGCAGTGTCAAATTGGAGGGCTTCCTCCATCAGCGGTTCTGGGAGAGATGATAGGATTATATCGAGAGCAACGGAGTCCAGCTGATTTCGCCTCCTGTCTTCAGCGTTCCATTCTTCTGGGGGCTTTGGGATCTCAGCAGCTGGTTGATCTCCTAACTGGTGCCTCGTCTTGGTGATCTCGATCGGCCCTTTCTCCAGCACGTCTTTCATCTCTGGATGGACGCTTTTCAGCTGAATGAACGACCTCTTTCGCCATATATCATGCTTCTCCGGATTGTATTTCATCAGCTTCAGGACATTCATCTTGTGTACCTGAGCTAATCAACAGACAGAAAGAGTAGAGTGCAAGGAAACTTGGATCTCGGTCCTAAGCGACTCAGTGTACGACCAGTCTAGAAAGACCGACCTCGCCTGATACCACTTGTTGGTCCCGGTTTTTCAGAGTATAATACGATACGCAGCGGAAATAAAGTTAATTGTTTTCTTGCACGCTACTTACACTCAGCTGACAACTGGCAACTGGTCAGCTGGTGCTGGTTGCTAAGTACGCAGCTGACAACTGGTCAGCTGGTGAATTAAGACTTAGAATATTTTAACCTTGTTTGCACAGTTATTTATTAGTTTCAGGAAATACTCCAGCACTTGAGTGCTGAGTTTAAAATATGAATGAGATGCAGAAAGCTGATAAATAACAAAGGATTTTATAGTGGTTCGATCAATCGATCTACGTCCACTCTCCAGTCGAAGCACTGGAAATTACACTAAGAGTAATCAGGTACAGGTGTCCTACGATCTATCTCTAGCTGGTGAATGCCTCGTCCACCAGTTCACTATATCAACCGCTCCCGGTCCTGGATCCTTCTTCAACTCTTCACAGCTGATGGAGTGCGAGCACGTCACTTCAACCTCCACAGCTAGCTGGGTGTTTTAGTTCTCCCAAGAACGTAACACTTTCTACGGCAGAATGCCCGTAATAACTCGAGTGCTGGTGAGCACAGGAGCTGCTGTGAACTCTCTCGAAGGAGAAAGAACACCAAATGAGATCTTAAACTTACAAGCTGAAAGCTTGAAGTCTCGTGTTTGATAAATCAACACACGGAAAGCCTTAAGAAAGGCCTCGAAAGTACTTTTTGCGTTCTTGCAATAACTTCAGTTCTTTCGGTGGTTGAGCAGAGATATCTGAATATTCAATGTGTCAACTGAGATTCTCTGATGTTTGAATGTTGGTGGTTGCTATGTATTTATAGCCGCAGGAACCGATTCAAACTTTCTAGCCGTTTGGACGCATCCGGAAAGGTGTCAGACCTCGGATGTCCTTCTGACGGCGGCAGGTATGTTTTTCCGGAAGGAACCATACCTTTGACCGCTTTATCTGACACAGATCTCTTTGTGTCAGAACGGCTCTATTAGTCAGTCCGAGGAATAAGACTAGCGTCTTGTGACTGATAGACTTTAAGTTATCCTTCCTTAAAGTCATCCTTTGTCAGTCGATTCCTCAGAGAATCTTCTTCTTGTCTCTACGGCGCTGGGAGAGAGAATCTGGAATTCTGCTGGTAACATCTGACTGGTAGATCATACTGGTGATTTTGTGCTGGCAGTCTCTGCTGGTGACTTGCCCTGGCATCATCAAAGTCTACCAAATCTCTAGATGTTAACTCTTCTCGGAATCTCCCATGACTGGTGAAATCACCGCTGGTGAATAGTGTAAGCAACACGCATTCTCCTGGTAAGGTTTGTCAGCCGCCTGCTGATGAAACCCTTCCCAACTGGTGAACAGTAGCCAGTCATATGCGCTTCTCATGCTGGTGAACAGTGTCAGCACGAGTCTTTGTCAGCCGCCTGCTGATGGAACTTTTCCCAACTGGTGAACAGTAGCCAGTGGTAAGCGTTACTCATGCTGGTGAACAGTGTCAGCATGAGTCTTGATCAGCTGCGACTTACAACTCAATAGACCTAAACAGGACTTTACATTTAAGACCAGATCTATGTAGAGACAACTGACGCTGGTAGGACTTAGGATTTGATCCACCAAAACTATAATCTAAACAAGTAAGCTACTGGGAAAGGAAACCTTAGACAGATTTCCCAACAACAGCAAACCAGGATTTGGGAGCTGTGTGTGATCGACTAGATCTGAAAAAAGAAGAGGAAATTATGCTTCTCATCCGGCAAAGGAATCCGAAGGAAATCTTCACCATATATTCGGATCGGAGTTGGGATACAAATCAGAAGATCAAATCTGGAGTATCTTCTTCCTTCTCTCTCTCTCTTTTTCAAAAATTATTATTTAATTTTCATATATTTAATTCCTCTATCTGTTAGGAATAAATCTTAGTGCTCGGAAAAAAGGATGTAGGGTCAAATCTCGGCGCACTCGTTCTTCAGCTTTCTACAATCCAGGTATTCCGCAAAAATCCCCTTTATGCATAATTAATAGGAGCATGCTAGGATTAATCATAGGCTAATAGATTAAGTGATTCAGTTCACAAATCCCTTCACCTGAGGGACTTGATTTATCTTTATAGTATAAGTGATCTCAAGAAACCGTGAGATGTGAGCATTAGGATCCTCCGTAGCATGGCCACCAAATTGGTTATTTTGGATCATTTGGACAAGTTGAGATTTGATCTAGAATTGGGTTGCATTAACCCCCCCATCGAAATCCCCCAGTAGCTTGCTCCCCTTGAGGCCTAAAGATATTTTGGAGAGGCCTCTTTGGTTCCTTCCGCTCATTCATAATAGCTCTCATCATTTCCAATTTCCTCTCAAGCTCATCTATCCTCCCCGTGTCTTCACGCCAATTTTCCATCTCGAACTCAATCTCAACTCCTTCAAACCTTTGTCGGAACTTTTGCTCTTCTAACAAACGAGCCTTAGATCTCGTGATCATACAACACCTACAAAGTTCCAACAAAACCAATTACAAACAAATAATGAAACACAAACAGCATTTCAAACCAATAATACTCAATCAAACAAAAAAAACCAACACCTAGACTACAATATTCACAAGTTAATCAATATCTAGTAGCCTACTCATTCGAGTCTCCGGCAACGGCGCTGTAGGGTTTTCAGTGAACCGAATCACAAAAACCAATTGAACCGGACCGACTTATGGATATTGTGCACAATCAGAATTTGCAATAAAACCTAGCATACTCTTATGAATTTAATTCACAGAATTGTGGATTGAGGAATTACCGTTATTCTGTAGAGTCTGATCCGATCTTTTGCGTTTGAATATTCAATTTCCAATTCAACCACGCGATTCGATTTGATCTGCAGAATTAGAAGTTAGAGATCTAATTTCTTAGAAAAAATCGAAAACAAAAGAAAGGAAGAAATTTGTTCTCCAGATTAGATCTTCAGGGTTGTGTCCCAATACTGTTCAGATATGCTACTGGTGAGGATTCCACAGATCTGTAGTTGAGCAAGGCCAGAATCGAAATTCTCCTCCCTCTGCACTAGCCGTCGCCCACTCTCTCTCTGCCTAGGGTTTCAACTATTTTGAATGTTATGAAGGTGGGTATGGTTTTGAGAGAGAATGTTGTCTATTTATAGACTTAGGGTTTTATCCATAATGGACTATTGGGCTCAATTCAGCATATATAATTGGGCCAGTCCTGGGACCTAATGCAAATAATAAAGTGGGCCTATAATTAATTAATTCCCATGTCCACAACCCAGGACACAATTAATTAATTAATATTAATTCTTTTTCACCACAGAATTAATACTGACCTACCCCTTTATTACCACGTTAAGAGAACGAACTGTATTAATTGAGAATCCCCATATTTAAGGTTACTGGACATTCATTAATTAATTGGAGCTTCTGACAAGCTCTAAATACAATCAATTAATATCTTATTATTCCTGAGTAGTACCACTCAATCTTCATCACTCGTTCCTGAACTTAATCACCCTGCAGGACTTTGGCACGATGAATGTCATTGAGCTACTTAGGGAATGTCCCCATCCTATTACTCGGATATGGTTACCTAAACCCAGTCTCAGGCGGTACAACACGAACTGCTGTTACCCAAGATGCAGATATACGAGCACGTTACTTAGGCTCTCCACCATGGCAAGTAAAAGTAACAGTCAACCAGTGCAAACCCCTGAACCTTCGTTAAGGTTTGGACTCAATCAATATAACGAGATCTTGTATTCGCTGATGTCAGGCAGACGAATACTTCTCACTGCGATCCATCAATATGTCAGCTCTGCGTACCAGCATGTCAAGTAACCAAGACATACTACTTATTCCAACAATACCGCAGCCATCCAGACAGACGTATCCTCATTCGTTGTCTCGACTGTGATCAGGTTTATGTCTCACTAGGTCTAGTGATCATACTGTCTTCTACGATCTACAACACGCCGTATGATCGTCCCTATCGGTGAGACAAAAGGATACCATTGTTACATACATGTAAGATTGTTAAAAGATACAAGAAATAAATTGTTGTATACTCATTATAATAAATGCTTTCAGTATACAAAACCCATCAATCTCCCACTTATACTCAAAGCATAACTAAGCGTATGTGTTTGCTTGCCCTGTGAGACCGCGGTTCCTTTGAGTTTGCCACTGCACTAGAGTTATCACAATAAATTGTGACCTCGGGATCACGCCAAACTCTAAAAGGTAGTTCCTGAGCCATACCCCCCTCTTTCGAGGCGTCGGAGGCAGCGACATACTCCGCCTCCATGGTGGAGTCAGAAATGCATTTCTGCTTTGAGCTTCTCCAAGATACAGCTCCACCTCCTAGGGTAAACACATATCCTGAGGTTGATTTCTTTTCATCCTGATCCCCTTGGAAATCCGAGTTTGTATAACCCACAGGGCACAAATCCTCACTTTGATAAACTAGGCAGTAATTCCTAGTTCTCTTCAAATATTTGAGGATGTGCTTTACAGCAGTCCAGTACGCCTGTCCAGGGTTAGACTGATATCTTGCTACCATGCCAACGGCATAACAGATATCTGGCCTGGTACACAACATCGCATATATGAGACTACCCACCGCCGAAGCGTATGGTACAAGTCTCATCTCATCTTTCTCCCGCTGTGTCTGAGGACACTGCCCACTAGAAAGATGAAGGCCATGTCTGAAAGGTAGCAAACCTTTCTTGGCGAGTTGCATGCTGAACCGGGCTATCACAGTATCCACATAGGATGCCTGGGATACGCTCAACATTCTTCTATTACGATCTCGTAAGACCTTAATTGCAAGAATGTAGCCAGCTTCTCCCAGATCCTTCATTTGGAACTGTTCGGATAAGCAAGCATTGATTTCCGAAAACACTCCCTCGTTGTTTCCAAATAGGAGTATGTCATCAACGTAAAGTGCAAGGAAAACCACGCTTCCACTGACACAAAGTCGGTAAACACAACTTTCGTTTTTCAACTGTGCAAATCCATAGGATTTAACCACATCATTGAAACGTAAGTTCCACGACCTTGAAGCTTGCTTAAGTCCATACAAGGACATCCTAAGCTTCCAGACAAGATGTTCTTCGCCCTTGCATATGTAACCCTCGGGTTGCTGTATATAGATGTCCCTACCTTCTTCAAGGTAACCGTTTAGAAAAGTGGTTTTGACATTCATCTGCCAGATCTCGAAGTCCATAAGCACAGCTATGGCAAGGAGTATCCGGATGGATTTGAGCATGGCTACGGGTGAAAAGGTTTCGTCATAGTCAATACCCTCTTTCTGACTATTACCCTTTGCCACCAGCCTAGCCTTAAAAGTCGTGATCTTTCCATCCGCCCCTTTCTTTCTCTTGTATACCCATTTGCACCCTATGGCCCTAAAGCCATCCGGCAAATCAGTTTTCTGGTATACATCCATAGCACTTATGGATTCAATTTCGGAATCCATGGCGACACGCCATTGTTCAACATCTTTGTCCTGCACTGCCTCTTCGTAAGTCAGTGGGTCAGAGTCCTCATGTCCGTCTTCCGAGCTCAAGTCCAAAGACTCACCCACGAACATGTACCTTTCTGACTGGAAAATAACTCTCCCACTATGATGAGGTTTCGGTGCTGTGTTAGTAGAAGGTGCAGTAACTTGTAGTTATGCACCTTGCACTGAAGAACGTGTTTGTGGTGCTAAACCTCTCACAGGTGCACCCACATCTACACGTTCCCCTTCCCTTGGAATCGTATTCTCGTCCAAAATATCTTGAAGAACGATATTACTCCTAGACCTTTGATTACTCACATACTCGTCCTCCAAGAATCTAGCGTTGGTGCTAACAACGACTTTCTGACTCTCAGGATAGTAAAAGTAACCATATTTCGTTTTCCTGGGATACCATATGAACATCATTACTTTTAACCTGCTTTCTAACTTATCAAGTTCCTTCGACAGTACGTGTACCGGACAACCCCATACTCTAAACTTGCACAAACTCAGTTTGCGATCAAGGAAGAGCTCAGAAGGTGTCTTAGGAACTGATTTAGAAGGCACCACATTTAGCACGTAAGCTGTTGTTTCCAATGCGTAGCCCCAAAACGAAATTGGTAAGTTTGCATAACTCATCATTGATCTTACCATCTCTAGAAGAGTCCTATTTCTTCTTTCAGCTACACCGTTTTGCTGGGGAGTACCCGGTGCAGTCCACTAGGATGTAATCCCATTTTCTAACAAATACTGCAGGAACTCGTTACCGAGGTATTTGCCACCGCGGTCAGATTGCAGTGACTTGATAGTTTTCCCGACCTTCTTTTCTACATCAGCCTTGAACTCTTTGAATTTCTCAAAGCATTCAGACTTATAGCGAAGCAGGTAAACATATTCGTACCTTGAGTAATCGTCAATGAAAGTGACGAAGTACTCGTACCCTCCACGAGCCTACGTGGACATCGGTCCACATAAGTCAGAATGGATCAATTCCAACACTTCCTCTGCTCGAGACTGACTAGCCTTGAAAGGCCTAGTTGACATCTTGCCCTCGATGCAGGATTCGCAGACTTGAGAAGGTACAGCCCGGACTAAGTCCAATGTACCATCATTTGCAAGTCTCTGAATCCACTTCAAGCTGATGTGACCCAGTCTCAAGTGCCAGAGATATGTAAGATCCTCATCAGAAGAAGTAAGTTTTCTCTTTCTATGATTATCAATTACGGATGAATTACATGCAATATAAAGGACATATTTGATCGAAGTAACATAAAGAGTATAAATCAACATTACATAATGGATGATATTGTTATCGCCAATGATTGAAATCATAAATAACAAACATCCATAGAAAGTTGATAAAAATTCTCCTGCCGATAAACCACGGCCCACAAACAAACTCTTAAACATACTTAGTTCATCAAAACATAAAGAAAAGAAAACTCCATGAAGCTCCGTCATAAAACGTTGCCTTCATCCAGTTTGGTATCTTCTTGCCATCACTCACCAGCCTTTTCGGCACGGTCCCCTGCAAAGTACAACAACATGATCAACAAGTCAGTGCTTACAGCTCTAGAAGAGCAACAACGGACTCTAATCATGCTTACAGTTATACATGCAATTGGCATACCTTGTCTATATTTGTTGGCTTGACAATCTTTCCTCCAATGTCTTTTCTTACCACACCTGAAGGACCTGTCCCTGTCAGTCGCCACTTTAGGCATTTTCCCAGCCCCACCATCCTTTATAGGTATCTTCTTAGCCCACTTCTTAATCTCTTTCTTTCGCTTCATACCTTTCAGTACAACAGAGAGATTACCAGAAGTAGCCAAGGCAACCTTCTGAGGGTTCATGACTGATTCCGCTGCCATCAAGTCATTGAGTAACTCATTAAGAGTGTACTCTTTCTTGTTCATGACAACATTCAGTCTAAAACTCTCAAAGGACTTGGGTAGAGAATTCAGTAAGATATCGACTTTAGCCTCAGCGTCGATACCTCCACCATGCACAGTCAGTTCATCCATGAGATGAGTCATGGTAACTACGTGCTCTCTCACTGAGGTGCCATCAGTCATTTTCTTACTCATGATTTCCCTCATGAGATTGAACCTGACGGCTCTATCAGTTTCCCCATAGGTTGCCTCCAGACTCGTCATGATGTTATAGGCATCCCTATGGTGCTGATGTTGCTGTTGTAAGACTTTCGACATAGTTGTCATCATGTAGCACTTGACTACATTATTCGATTTCTCCCACTTGCTATAAAAGTCTATATCCATTTGACAGGATTCAGCAGTTGGCACTTCGGGACGAAGTACTTGCAGAACGAACATATGTTCTTCTGCAATCAGGAGGTATTCGAGATTGCGTTTCCATTCCAGGAAGTTTGGACCAGTTAAAGTGTTTTGTGCGAGAATATTGATGACATTAGACATAGACATATCTGAAACAATAAAGAATCTTAAATAAGAACATACATGTAGAACTTCGAAAACAAATGCATTGAAAACCTTTTAATAAATCAAATACAAATGTTTTCCACTAATTGCCCAAGATTTCCCACCGCAAGCTACACTCGTAGACGTTTACGATGTCACCCTCAACCAGAACTGCGAGTTTTAAGCCCCAATCCATTTAATTTCACTACCATGTCAGGAAGCATTTGACACTAGAAATTAATATTTAGTGAAAACCTTAGACCAAGCCATCTCTCAAGAACAGGGATGCAGTTCTTGCATTATATTCTAAGATGCTTCTAAGCCATTAACCACAAATTTAACTCCGGCCAAAAGAGACAGTTTGGCATGGCACGTAACCATACCGCACAGCCCTTAAAGCTTTTGTTTTCTGTAATTTAAATCAATCCTAGAATACTTGTGAAAGAGATCTACGCAAGATACACTCGTAGACGTTTACACAAAACACTCCCACTATTCACATGATTTAAATTGTTTGTCTAGAAATCCCAACAACCGTACCCATGCACCTCTAGGAACTAGCAAGCTACACTCGTAGACGTTTACTAGAACGAGAGATACACTTACAGCCTAGGACCGCTTTGTGGAGGTCTATTGATTTTAATTAAAAAATCTGATTAGTGTTTTTCTTTTAAAAGGTTTCTTATATGCGCACATATAATTTCTTTATTATTATATTTTCCAAATATTTGCATGTATTTAAACAAGCCCATAAATTCCCAAAATATATTTCAACAAAAGAAATTAATCACATAAGCATGCTTGAAAAGCTG
The DNA here is from genome assembly GCA_026898455.1 of Plectranthus barbatus. Classification (NCBI taxonomy): domain Eukaryota; kingdom Viridiplantae; phylum Streptophyta; class Magnoliopsida; order Lamiales; family Lamiaceae; genus Plectranthus; species Plectranthus barbatus. The sequence continues at coordinate 145,322 of JAPKLW010001559.1, forward strand.
TAAATAATAAAAGCGATAAAACATGTTTTTCTTATTATCTACACAAGCTTAATTGCGCACATAAATAAAACATATATCATACTAGGACAATTAAGGCAAACAAAAATTCCTCGTGGCCCCACAAAATAGGAAAAATAAATCCTATCTATTACAATTTTAAATTTGAATCTATTTGGATAAATCCAAATCTTCTAGGGCCTCCAAATCTTTATCCACCAAATCTTTGGGATTTAGGCCTTTGTGATCTGATGATTTGTCCTAACCCTAATGCAAACCAAAGGGTTTACACAGGATTGCACAAACCACCAAAACACGAGCCACCGCCGCAGGGACAGCAGCCACTGCCGTTGCCGAACACGCCCAGCCGCGCACTCGAGCGCGCGCCGCACGCTCGCGGCCCTTGGCCATGCGCAGCCCGCCGTCGTGCGCCCGCGCGCGCTGCCGCTGGCCCACCTGCCGCTGTCGTCCTCCAGCAGCCGCACGCGCGCGCGGCCTCTTGCCGCCGCCCTGTCCATCGGCCTCCATTTTCGTTCTTCGTCCTCGACCCGTTCAATTATAGATTTGAAATAAAAATACAAAATCTATACTATTACAATTTTTAAAACAAATCTATACTAATCACGGATTTTCTCGTGATTTTACAAAATTAATTCAGCCCTACACGGATAAACCACCGCGGGCTGAATTACAATGGTTGCCACGAGGAACAAAAATCATCCACAAAACAAATAAATTCATATATGCATATCGAATTTAATTATGCACAAAAGAACCATATATCAGAAACCTGGCTCTGATACAAATTGTAGGGTTTCCAGTGAACCGAATCACAAAAACTAATTGAACCGGACCGATTTATGGATATTGTGCACAATTAGAATTCGCAATAAAACCTAGCATACTCCTGTGAATTTAATTCACATAATTGTGGATAGAGGAATTATCGTTATTCCGTAGAGTCTGATCCGATCTTTCGCGTTTGAATATCCAATTTCCAATTCAACCACGAGATTAGATTTGATCTGCGAAAACAAAAATTAGAGATCTAATTTCTTAGAAAAAATTGAAAACAAAAGAAAGGAAGAAATCTGTTCTCCAGATTAGATCTTCAGGGTTTTGTCCCAATGGTGTTCAGATCTGCTAGTGGTGAGGATTCCACAGATCTATAGTTGTGCAAGGCCAGAATCGAAATTCTGCTACCTCTGCACTAGCCGTCGCCTACTCTCTCTCTCTGTCTAGGGTTTCAATTGTTTTGAATGTTATGAATGTTGCTAGGGTTTTGAGAGAGAATGTTGTCTATTTATAGACTTAGGGTTTTATCCCTAATGGGATATTGGGCTCAATTCAGCATATATAATTAGGCCAGTCCTGGGACCTAAAGCAAATAATAAAGTGGACCTATAATTAATTAATTCCCATGTCCACAACCCAGGACACAATTAATTAATTAATTTAATTCTTTTTCACCACCGAATTAATACAGACCTACCCCTTTATTACGTTATGAGAACGGGCTGCATTAATTGAGAATCCCCATATTTAAGTTTACTGAACATTCATTAATTAATTGGAGCTTCTGACAAGCTCTAACTACAATTAATTAATATCTTATTATTCATGAGTAGTACCACTCATTCCTTATCACTCGTGTCTGAACTTGATCAGCCTGCAGGACTTTGGCACGATGAATGTCATTGAGCTCCTCAGGGAATGTCCCCATCCTATTACTCGGATATGGTTACCTAAACCCAGTCTCAGGCGGTACAACAAGAACCGCTATTACCCAAGATGCGGATATACGAGCACGTTACTTAGGCTCTCCACCATGGAAAGTCAAAGCAACAGTCAACCCGTGTAAACCCCTGAACCTTCGTTAAGGTTTGGACTCAATCAATATAACGAGATCTTGTATTCGCTGATGTCAGGCAGACGAATACATCTCACTGCGGTCCATCAATATGTCAGCTCTGCGTACCAGCATGTCAAGTAACCAAGACAGACTACTTATTCTGACAATGTCGTTGCCATCCGGACAGACGTATCCTCATACGCTGTCTCGGATGTGATCAGATTTATGTCTCACTAGGTCAAGTGATCATACTGTCTTATGCGATCTACAACACGCCGTATGATCGTCCCTATCGATGAGACAAGATGATACCATTGTTACATACATGTAAGATTGTTAACAGATAGGAGAAATAAACCGTTGTATACTTATTATAATAAATGATTTCAGTATACAAAACCCATCAGGCGCCAAAAACTTGGTCGCACTAAAAACTTGCAAGAAATTTCTAAAGCAACACAAGGTTTAAAATATCTATCCAGTTCCTCTCCCTTCGCCCACTAGATTACCACTACTATTGTGAAGGCTTATATCTAGGAAAAATTCAATCGTTGAGTAAGATCACTAACTAAGCTAATGCAATACATCTACCACTAGAAACAACTATAAAGCTACAATCATATCTCACATTTATCATGCTTTCACAATCCAATAAAAGCCTCAAACACCTCAAACTAAGGAAGAACAAGAAAAAATTATAAGATGCAAGATAGAGAAAATAGGATGTTGGATGAACTAGGTAGTGAACTCCTTTGGTTAATTGAATGTTGTAAACTCGTTTAATCTCTCTATAGATGGCCAATTCACCCTACACTAATCAATTCCCTTAGTACCGGTAAATCAATCATGGATGAAATTAGGACTATAACACCGTTACTTTGTCAACTCGTAAATCACTCCTAAAGGCACGTGAATTATTGACCTATGCACTTCCTCCGCACATGGATTGGATCGAGATATACGTAAGTACATGCTATTCACGACACTTCAACCCGCGCATTGGCTGCAATCTCAGTATCAATTAACATATGACTGACTTTTATCTACATCATATACATAAAAATAAGATCTAACATGCCTTAATCTAATAGAGAGGGGTAAACAATCAATTCATCAACAAAATTCATTCACTACATCGTTTAATCAAACATCCAAATGAGTTTTGATACACATACATCTTAATTGGCTCAAATAAAACCAATTAAACAACTTAGCCATTACAAGAGAGGTATCAAATGATTTTTCAGCAAATTGATTCGATTTGCTCTTGATCTCCTCTTCAAATCTTCTCTTCTTCACCAATCCAAGTTGATTTGCCTTTGAAGCTCCTTATTGAGGTTTCAGATGGATAGGGAATGAAATTTGAGTGAATAATTGTCTAAGATTTTCCAAAAGTCCTTTCCATTTGCGATTTCTCTCCTTATATAGTAAGTTACCAGACCCAGAGTTCGACGCGGCTCAGATCAGCTCGACTGAAATGGTTTGAAACTGAAAAACTGCCAAGGCAGCACGTACGAATTTGAGCGGTCCCAAAAGAGCTCAACCAATATTTGCCTCTGAAATGGTAGGGTTCAATCGAGATAGGAAGTGGTTCGTTCGAGACAAGTTGGACAGAGGAGATTCTCGACTGAACTCGAAATTTTTCGGACCAAATTTGTCTGTGAAATCACCCCTGCTGCTCCCCTGCTTATCCGGGTCAATCTTTGCAGTGCTAAAATCTTGGATGGGTTGATCTTTCACTGAAAAATGGCCAAACTTGATGAATTATGCTCCAAACCTTCCCTAGACATCAAACCACACAAAACACGAAAACACAACAAAAACAAGCGAAAAACATATGATATAGGAGTAAAATGGACACAAACAAGCATGCACAAACAGCGAATAATAGGTCAATTTACGCACATATCACCTTTCTTCTAGTTCTATTACAACTCGAATAAGTGTATTTTATACGGGACTTTTGATAATTTGACACAATTCTAAGTTGCTAGAAACTAGATTGATTGAGCTTTGATGCACGAAAACCATAATAGATACAATTGAAATCAAGGGGTTATAATATTTCTAACAATATTCCTAATAGATGATGGCTTGAGTTGGTCAATGACTATGATCTGACGATCAACTATTATCCATGGAAAGCCAATTCGGTGGCTTATGCTTTGAGTCTAAAGGATTCACTAAAGCTAGGTTCACTCCTAACAGTGGAGGTGAGCTTATTTAAAACTTGACGAAATTGCATCTGGAGGTGAGTACTCCCTCCAAATGAAGGAAATGTGTCTTAGTTGCCTTGAATGTCGAATCAGACTCGAGGCAACGAATAATTAAAACACAGAAGAGAAAGGACGATGAACTCGAGATGTTATGTCAAAAGATTTTAATGAAGGAATCAAGTGAATGCATGCAAGCACCAGATAATGCACTAGCGTACAAGATCAGGATCTTTGTGCCTAGCAATGAAGAACTAAGTAATGATACTACGAGCGAGGCTCGTGATAGATCATATACCGACCATCCTGAAGTATAAAGATGTACCAGTTTTGAGAAGACTAAAATTATGATGGGACGGAATGAAAAGAGATGTTGTAATGTATGATTGAAAGATGCCTAGCCTGTCAACAGATAAAGATGTTGCATCAATGACCCGACGAGAAGTCGCAATTGGTAGATATTCCCTAGTGGAAATGGAACATATCGCCAGGGATTTTGTCCACAATTACCAAAATCTCAGGAAGGAAATACAGCGAGATGGGTCATTGTGGACTGTATGACGAAGTGTGCTCGCTTCTGCCAATTCGAACAACGTATGGTTCAGATAAGTTGGCACAATTGTATGTGAGAGAGATAATACGCTTACATGGAGTACCCTGACTATAACCTCGGATCAAGATTTAAGTACATCCAATTTTGGATGAGTTACAAAACGAATTGGAAACCCGTCTGAGTTTTAGCACAGATTTCATCCACAAATGGATGGTCGATCTAAAAGAACCATTCAAACCCTCAAAGATATGCTTTGAACCGGTGTCTTAGATCGAAGAAAAAATTTGGAGCCAATTCTACCGCTTACTAAATTTGCCTATAATAACAGTAGAAAGAAGAGTTTTTGGGTCAGATGTTGTTAACGAAATGATTAAAATAGTTTGATAGATCTGAGAAAATATCAAAGAGGCCTAGAGTAAACAGAAAATGTATGTTGATACAAGAAAAGTCGAACTACAAACTGATGTTGGAGATAAGGTTTTCCTGAATGTCTTATCATCGAAAGTAATCATCAGATTTCCTTTAACGGATAAACTACGACCGCATTTCTTGGGACCCTATGAAAATTTTGGATCAAATAGGCCCAGTGGCCTATCGAATGGCTATGCCGCCGAGTTTGGGTAATGTACACAATGTATTTCACATGCCACAGTTAAGGAAATACGTGTACGATCTTAAGCACGTGATACATCAGGAGGAAGTTACCTTGAGTCCAGATTTGCACTACAAAGAAAGACTAGAAGCATCTTGGATCAGCAAGTCCAAGAGCTAAGAAATAAGTTATTACTGTTAGTTAATATTTTGTGGAATCACCACGAGCAAGAGGAAGCAACATGGGAATGGGATAAGATGATGGAATACAAATATCCTGAGTTATTTTGAACCCCTTAGCAAATTTCGGGATGAAATTTTTGTAAGGTGGGGTGAATGTAATATCCCAAAATTTAATTAAGTGATATTTGACTTAATTAATTATTTTAAAAATTGATTATTTATTTTAACCCTTTAAAGCTTAAATTACTCATTACTCAGTTTTCAACACCCGTTGTTTAAAGTATGTTCATTTCATGCAAATAAAATGCCTATGAGTATGTTTTGAGAAACCCTAGAAAACCTTACAAATTAATTCTATAAATGAAACTCGTGCGCGGTGAATCGGAGTTTCTAGCCTATTGTGAGTACGTTAAAATTAACAATATGCACCTGAGAGCCCCGTTTCTTTTATCGAGTTAGGGTATGCTTGAGAATGATTCATGAGAATTTTAGAAACAATCGGAATGAGATTTCGATACATGTGGAATATTTTATGATTTTTCGAACTATTGAGTCGGGGGCAAAAATGGATAAATTCCAAAAATTATGGAATTAAACCCACGAGTAGAACTCGTGATTTCAAACATTTTCGTCGATGTCCATTTTTCAAAATGGACAATGAATATCAAATTAAGAATCAATGAAGGTTAATTAATGGAGGTTCTATTACATAGAATAATGGATCCGAAACCGACAAATAGGATCATGCCACGTGTCACCCTATCTACTCAACCACTTGCCTCTTAATTTATTGTTGAGAATATTGAAGTGCGGCGCAAGATTTCAGAGTGAGCAAATAGGGGAAAATTGAGAAGCAAGCTGCTGCACATTCACCCTCCCACCCGCACACTCCCATAAGCTCCACTCCTGCCACCTCTAATCTTTTATGATTTTCAGACCGATGAAGCGAGAATTAGCCAACGCTTTCTAAAGAGCAAAGGAAGATTGTACTTCAAGCTTCGCGTAGCCAACAAAATCATCCAAATCCATCGAGTATCGAGCAAGATAGGGCATCATTTACAGGAGTTATTGGTAATGTGTTGTTGCCGTAAAACTGCTTCGAGCCTCCATCTTCGTGAGCGATTTTTATATGGATTGAGCTAGAATCAGCCAACAACTTCTAAAAACCAAAGCAAGATCGTGCTTCTAGGTTTCCACGGCCACCAGAATTGCTACAATCCAATGAGTATCGAGGGAGATACAACAACATTTATAGGCCCTATTAAGGGAGATACAACTTTCTAACACGAACTTGCCTACTTACGCTTTAACATCTTTAAGCTGTCGAGGTGGGGACTATCTTCAATAAAAATAAAATGTTTTTTCAAGCTGTGAGCTCAATTTTTTAAAAGCATGAAAATATTTTTTTAAAACTAATTGTTTATGCAAAACTATTTTGTTTTCATATATGTTCTTCTAGTCAACCGTTGTTGACCAGAGAGATTTGTTTAATGAGAAAAGAACCTGGATTTGTCGTACTACAAATCCTGAGCCAAGTCTCATAAACCTTGAGGGCATTAATCCTCCGTTGTCTCGAGCACAGCTCAGACTTGGGCACTGTTGGTCTCTGAGATCAGAGTCATCGTGGTAGTGATAAAGTACAATCACGAAATGAAGGGGAAAAATATAGCGTTTACTTGTATTTAGGTTATTTTTTAACTAGGGTTTTTGTTCCAATTCACTTAAGTTTCTTCTTGCAGTTATACACTAGCAACTCCGTTGCTAGGTTTTAAATCATAGTCGCACAATAGAGATAAAATAGTAATCAGCAAGAGAACACAAGGTTTATAGTGGTTCGATCAAATGATCTACGTCCACTCCTTAGCCGAATCGCTAAGAATTTCACTAAGAAAGCATACGGTGTACAAAGAGTTGTCTTTCATGTAAAGCAGGCAGCCGATGTTTGGTCTGGCTACTTCACGGCTATCTTCCGATACTCCGAACCTCTCAAGTGTGGCTCCAGCTGAGTCAAGGGTGCACCTTCGTAAAACTCGCTTTTACCACCTTTGGAAGAGTTTAAAGTTCCTTCCGAACTATCCGTCGTTTGCGGCTTCAGTGCCCGTCCTAATCAATTCCTTTTCAAGAAATTGACTGTTGGATACTTTCTACAAAGAAAGCAATCCCAATGATTGAAGATTCTTGAATCAATTCAAGAATCTCTCAGATGAGTATCAGACGTACACTGAGACACTCAAGTTGTTGAAGGCTTTTTGATGTCTCTGTGTTATGCCTTTTAACAGAATTGCTCTCGAGCCTTTTTCCCTTTTTGGAATCATTTGAATATCTTTTTTGTGTAAGAGAGTGAGCAGCTTCTTGTATCTTCCTTTGACTTGCCTTTTATAGTTGGAGATTCGAAACTCGAGTCGGCAATTCCGTTTAGACACAACGGATCTTTTGTCATAATTGCAGGTAGCTTTTTACTAGCTTTTCTGTCTCCGTACAGGCTTTTCCGACCTAGTTCTGACAGGTCTAGTCTAAGCGCGTTGGTCAGAATTACGGTGCAGCAGTCGTTGAGATTTGCTTTGCTGAGCTTTTCTGGAATGGACTGCTTGACATCTTTTAGCATACTGCGGGGCTTGATGTTTGTCTGTGCAGCAGATACTCTTCTGCTACTTTTGACTTCGGATTGCAAACTCCCCTAGCAATCTGTGACGTGTTAGCAAATGCTGACTCCTCAGCATTCTGCTATTACTAGCTTCCTTTCTCTTTAGCATTCTCTGATGTTTGCTGAGAGTATCCAACTCTATTACAACTCAATATTTACCCTATACAGGACATTACAAGAGTTTGCTAAGCTATGTTAAGATTCAGCAATGATCGACCATCTACTAAGGTTTGATCCAACAAAACCTTTTACAATGTGATCCTAAGGAGAGTTCAGGAATATTTTCCTAACAATTTCCCCCTTTTTTGGTGCGATCAAAGCTTACTAAGGATTGTTGAGACTTAGCATCGAAAAATTCTGAGTTACAAGGAAATTTCTAGACAAACTATCTCAGAAATTTACTTGCTTTAAGTCCTTATCAAAAAACTTCTATTTTAAATAAAATTCCCCCTCAAAATATGATGGGTCCAGATTCTGATTCGTTGAATACAAAGAGTGTGTATTTCAACTATTGTACGCACTCGGAAAATCAGAATTAGACAGTAAGATTTTGTCATGATTCTGATGATTTCATATATGATTTTGAAAATACAAGTCCAGTGAAATCAGTTGAGAATCACGGCTAGAAAAAAAATAGGAGCGACAGATGAGGATGACCTTAGTTCTGGGAGTCCGGTGTGATAAGCTCGTTTTTTTACTCTCTTATCGCATTGTTTCTCTTTCTTTTATGCATTTTAGCTTGTTTTCTTGAATAAATTGAGCATGAGTATATAATAGAGGGTGTTACGCTTGTCATGGTAAGATTTCTCAGGTTTTAGGCCAAATCCAATGAAAACTCGTACCGAAAGCAGCAGATGTTCAAAGAAACAGTCACGACTTCTTCCACAGATGGAATCTTAGCTCATGGAGCATGTTATTGGAAATATTTTTGAATTATCTTTCCAACGCAACTGGAATCGGGTTAATCGGAGTTCGGCAGTGAAAGTTATGGTCAAAACCATGAGACTGCGCAGAAGGGTCGAAAGTGGCAAAATTGGTCTCTGTTTCGACCGAGTTGAAGGCCATCTCGACCGGGGTAGATTCATCTCGGCCGGGGCAATGTTCATCTTGACCGGGGCGACCTGTTATGGCAAGATTCTGCGAGATTTTCACATATTTTGGGCGAGAATTGCTTGGGATTCAAGTCACACATCAATTTGGAAGCAATGAAGACCCCAAAAGGGAAGTTTCAACCAAGAAAATCATTCCTTTTGAAGCCATCAATTCAAGAAGGAAATTCCTACCATCCAAGGCCTCAACCCTACTACTATATAAACTCATAATTAGCTCGGAATTAGGGTGGTTCTTTTTTGTTCTTATTTTGTTCCACCTTCTACACATCGTTCTATCTTTAATTTTATGTTTTCACTTTATGTTTTTGAGAATTCCTCTTTAGTTTTTGTTGAACCTTTATTGTCTTTAATGCAATCTTTAATTTTCCCTGCAATGTTTATTTTCAATATGTTAGGCTAGAACCCTAAACAGGTTCTAGGGTTTCTCCATTTGTGATGCATGTTTTTATTCAATAATTCAAACCCTTTTTAACTGGTTTAAATCCTATGTTTTGTTTTAAATCTATTCTTATCGAAGGATCGAGAGATGAAGATTGAGGTAGGTTACAGTTATTAATCGAAGGACCGAGAGGTGAAGGTTAGTAATAGGAAGTTAGGATTTAATACTTTTGATTATCTGTCCGATCAAGAAGAATTCAATCGTAGGAAAAATCTAATCTTTATTCAAATTGATTAATTGGTTTGTTGAGACCGAGAGGAGATAACCACTAGTTAGTAATTTAGGATTTAACTGCCCGACCAAGGAATTAAGTCCACATGAATAGATTTTCCACCAAAATATATTTTCTGGGTTTGAATATTTGTTTCTTGCATGTTGATCAGATTGGTAGATTTCCCTAGAATCTGTGCTTTTTAATATTTATTTTAATCTCTTTAATTACTTGTTTTGAAAAACCCAAAACCCTCAAAAATTGATTTTCCCAAACAAAGATTTTGAAAACTACATTCAGTACATGATTCCCCTCGTTGCACTATCGCTGTGGGTTCGACAACCTTCGGGTTATTATAAATTTATTTGCCCTTTGCTATAATCTGTATGCAGGTTTTTGCATCGATCAAATTGGCACCGTTGCCGGGGATAGTCAGACGGCGAGTCATTACTGGATTAATTGAGGAACTTATGGATTGGGTTGTATTTTCTTTTTTCTTATGTTTTTTGAGTTTAGTGTTGTTTTTCTTTGTTTTTGGATTCTGTTTGCTATTCTTTCGTGTGCGTGTGTGTGTTTTTGAGTCGTGTCTGTTTCGGCCAAGGTGAGTCCCACCACGGCCGAGACCAATTCTGCATCCCGGTCGAGACAGCATCTGCCTCAGCCGGGACAGCCTGATTTTTCCTCGTTCTCTGTGCAGGTGCATGAACATGCAGAACAAAGGGAAGATCCTTGAGCCCTTTATACCAGAAATTGAAGCAGCTTGCAGAAACAACAGAAAGAAAGGAAAGAAGCTGAATTTTGAGATGGAAGCAAATCAAGAAGCCCCGTTTCAGAACATGACACCGGAGGAACAGAGACAGTTTGTTAATGATGTGAAACAATTGAGGGCACAACTTCTTGCAGCCCAAGGCACCCAGGCGAAGCAAGCCGCAAGACTGGCGGAACTAAATAACAGACAGGTGGTGGTGCCACAGAGGTCTATCTTGGACCGATTTTTACCACAGCAGGAAGAGGCTGGATTCAGAGTTGGCATCAATGCCAACAACTTTGAGCTGCGTACAGGACTGATACAGATGGTGCATCAGAATAAATTTGGGGAGAGAGCCGTTGAAGATCCATATGCCCACCTCAACCTGTTCATAGAGGTGTGCGATACAGTGAAGCAGAATGGAGTCCCCCATGACATCATCCGGATGAGACTCTTCGCGTTCTCACTCAGAGACGAGGCGAGGTCTTGGTATGCTGGGCTTAACAAAAGCCAAATTGGGACGTGGGAGGAGCTTCGAGCAGAATTCCTCACCAACTACTTCCCACCGAGCCTGCTGTTGAAGAAGAAAGCGGCCATCACTACATTCAAGCAGTTGTATGATGAATCTTTACATGAAGCCTGGAAGAGGTACAAGGAGCTCCTGCGGCTCTGTCCTGGACATGGAATCGATCTCGAGATGCAGGTTTGTCATTTCTATGAGGGTCTGAACCCACACATGAAGGAGATGGTGGATGCATCTGCTGGCGGGATCCTGATGAAGAAGACTGGTGTAGAGAGTATGAGACTATTGGCAGACATGGCCCTGAACAGTCACCAGTGGCCAACTGAGAGACAGATGCCAGTCAAAGCAGTGGAGACAAAATTAGAATTTGATGTTGTTGCGGAGGTGAAGAAGCTCCGAGAAGAAGTTGCGAAGTTGGGAACAGTGAAAGCTGTAGCTGCTACTGAGCCGAGTATGGCAATTGTTCCGGTGGAGGCCGACTACATCAACCGGGGTGCAAGCAGTTCATCTGGAGCTGCGAATTCGGAGGTGAACTACATTGGCGGTGGTTATCACAATAACTACCGAGGTAATCAGGGGTATCACTACAACCATGGGCGATCTCACCCTGGTTTTTCTTATGTTGACCCCACTGCTGCAGAACACCCTCCACCTGGTTTTGATGTAGGTACAGGAGGAGAGATCGAGGAGAGAAAGAAGTCTGTGCTAGACGAGACAATTGAAAAATTCATAAAGTGCTCAGACAACAAATTCGGCAAGGTGGAGAATGAAGTGAAAGGGATGACCAATCATATGCAGTTGATGACAAAGCAATTGCAGATGATTGACACCCAACTGAGTCAGATAGTCACTACCTTGGGCACTCAGCACAAGCCGGGGAAACTTCCGAGCATGACGGAAAAAAATCCAGCAAAGGAAAAGTCAGTCAATGCCATCTCGCTTCGATCTGAAAGGAGATATGAAGGCCCAAGCAACCCGGAAGGAGGATTGAGAGAAACAGAGGAGGAAAATCCCGTGGAAGACCTCTCTGTTTCGACCAAGATGGAGTCCATCCCGGTCGAAGCAGAGAGAAGCAGGACGGCCGAGTCAGCCACATCTCGGTCAAAACAGAAGCCCAGACTGGCGAGAAAGAAAAAGAGGAGGAAAGAAGAGTTGATCCAGTTGCTCCCATGCCTTTCCCGCAGAGATTCATAAAGAAAAGGGAAGATTCTAAATTCACTCGTTTTGTTGAAAATCTTAAAAAAGTGAACATTAACATTCCTCTTGTTGAAGCTCTCAGGGAAATACCGGGATACATGAAGTTCCTAAGGAGGCTGATGAGTGAGAAGAAGCAGTTCATAGAGAACGAGACAGTGAGGATTCACGAGGAATGCAGCCTACTCCTACAAAAGCAGATCCCAATTAAGAGATCTGACCCAGGATGATTCTCGATACCTATCGAGATTGGGGGAAAAGAATTTCAAAATGTGCTTTGTGACACCGGGGCAAGCATCAACCTGATGCCTTGGTCCATCTACAAAAAGCTGGAAATTGGGGAGATGAGAGCTACTACGATTACCCTCCAAATGGCGGATCGATCTGTGTCTAAGCCCAAAGGTATTGTAGAGGATGTTTTGATTCGTGTTGGTCACTTGATTTTCCCTGCAGATTTCATTGTCCTTGAGATGAAGGAAGATGCCAACACACCCATGATCCTGGGAAGAGAGTTCCTCGACACAGCTGGTGTCTTGATCGACTGCAAGAAGGGGGAGATCACATTGAGAGGGAATGAAGAATCTATCACCTTCTGCATAGATAAGAACAAGAGGAAAGGAGAGTGCAACCGGATTACTACTGTTGAAGAAGAGGAAGAAGAAGACGAGACACCGGAGGAAGAAGAAGAAGCCATCCGGTGGGAACGAGGAAATGGAGCAGTGAAATCAGCAATTAAGCTGCCTCCTTCTAAGTATACCACCGTCATTCAAAATCGAAAAAGTCTTCATGATTGACTCCAGGGGTCAACGTGTCTGGACTCGACCGCCTTGGTGAGCTGATACTGAGTCGAGCCACGACGGTAAATAAGGCACTGAATGGGAGGTAACCCATTGTGTTTTTGTTTTCTTTTAGTAATTTCGATTTATTTCTATTTTGTTGCTTTCACTTGCTCCGTTTGTACTTATAAAAAAAAAAGAGTTTTGAAGTCTGTTTCGACCGAGGCAGAGGCTGCCATGTTCGAGACAGAGGTCCAATATATGGAATACTTCGACCGAGAAGGAGGTTGACAAGAAGGCTCCATCCCGGCCGAGATGATGTTTGCCATGGCCGAGATGGAGTGCCAGCAGACATAAATCTATGCCGGTCAGAGGTTTGAAGAAAGAAGATAAAAACTTGGTGTCTGAGGCCAACAATTGAGGTACAGTTTCAATTTCTAGATCTGATCTCCAAACTTATTCTCTCTGTTTTTCGAATAAGTTTGGGGGGATGAAGATTTAGGGTGTTGAAACTACATTCTATCTTTTTATCTGCTTTTTCTTAATTTTTGCATTAGAAGTTTGTTTGAATAAAGTCATTGTGGGAGTTGAGCGTGATAACCCTAACAAGAATGCGAGATTAGAATTGATTGACTTTAGTTTGCGTTGATCGTGATAGTGGTCGAGTATGCCCATGAATGTGAATACCGCATGATTACTTGTTTAGAGACTTGCATTGGCATGATAGATAGATGATGATTTGATGTTTACAGTGGAAGAAAAATTGTCCTTGGTGTGAGTTTTTGAGCCTGAATTTTGATTGCGAGGGTGTCTGCAATTTTGAGTTTCTCTAGAACTTGCTTTGTTTCTTTTTCAAGACTGCTAGTGTGCACAGGTTTAGGAAGTGATTTTAGGCCATCTTTGTTAGCCTATTTTCCCATACACTGTCCTAATTAAATGTTATCCCTAGTCAGCCCTTTTGAGCCTATGATATTTTCTTTCTTTGTCTATGAGTTGGAAATAAATAGGGGAATCAACTCTTGTCTATGAGAGTGGGTTGGGATTTGTATGAGAAAGGATAAAGATATTATTAGAAGTGTAAAAGCAAAAGATAAGGTTGGGCTCTAGAAAAAGAAGAAAAAGAAAATAAAAAGTTGTTGTGTTTAATCCTTATAAGCTCAAATGTACAATCAAAATTTATTAGAGCATTAAAGGATATGCGTGAAAAAGAAAAAAAAAGAGAAAGAAATAAAATAGCCTTGTTTGATGTTGAATATTATAGGAGATGGGTGGATATAATTAGATAGTGGTTTAGATTGGTTGAGGTGCGCAACTCAGTTAATTTAGTCACTTGACCATATATTTTCCTACCTTTCACTAAAAAGCCTACATTACAACCTTGAATAAAGTCCTTTCTGATCTTAGACTTGTGTGCACATATTTGCAGTGGAGATTGAGATTATTTGCAAGCCTATGGTAGAACTTGATTTGCATGACTTTTGTGTGATCTCATATTATCCTAAACACTTGAGTGAATGAGCGAAACACTTCCCAAGTGAGTCTTCCACAGTTTACAAATTTTCTGATTCTTTCAAAAGTGTTGATGTCTTGTGGATTTACGAGTTTGAATGTGATGAATCTTTTGAGGCATTGCACTACTCTTCTGCTAGAACTTTTGATTCTTTCTTTTGTTGATTGAGGACAATCAAGTGTTTAAGTTTCGGGGGTTTGATAAGCTCGTTTTTTTACTCTCTTATCGCATTGTTTCTCTTTTCTTTTATGCATTTTAGCTTGTTTTCATGAATAAATTGAGCATGAGTATATATTAGAGGGTGTTACGCTTGTCATGGTAAGATTTCGCAGGTTTTAGGCCAAATCCAATGAAAACACGTACCGAAAGCAGTATATGTTCAAAGAAACAGTTACGAATTCTTCCACAGATGGAGTCTGAGCTAATAGAGCATTTCATTTGAAATATTTTTGAATTATCTTTCCAACGCAACTGGAATAGGGTCAATCGGAGTTTGGGAGTGAAAGTTATGTCCAAAATCGTGAGACTGCGCAAAAGGGTCGAAAGTGGCGAAATTGGTCTCTGTTTCGACCGAGTTGAAGGCCATCTCCACCGGGGTAGATTCATCTCGGCCGGGGCAATGTTCATCTTGACCGGGGCGACCTGTTTTGGCGAGATTCTGCGAGATTTTCACATATTTTGGGCGAGAATTGCTTGGGATTCAAGTCACACATCAATATGGAAGCAATGAAGACCCCAAAAGGGAAGTTTCAACCAAGAAAATCATTCCTTTTGAAGCCATCAATACAAGAAGGAAATTCCTACCATCCAAGGCCTCAACCCTACTACTATATAAACTCATAATTAGCTCAGAATTAGGGTGGTTCTTTTTTGTTCTTGTTTTGTTCCACCTTCTACACATTGTTCTATCTTTAATTTTCTGTTTTCACTTTATGTTTTTGAGAATTCCTCTTTAGTTTTTGTTGAACCTTTATTATTTTTAATGCAATCTTTAATTTTCCCTGCAATGTTTATTTTCAATATGTTAGGCTAGAACCCTAAACAGGTTCTAGGGTTTCTCCATCTGTGATGCATGTTTTGATTCTATAATTCAAACCCTTTTTAACTGGTTTAAATCCTATGTTTTGTTTTAAATCTATTCTCATGGAAGGATCGAGAGATGAAGATTGAGGTAGGTTACAGTTATTAATCGAAGGACCAAGAGGTGAAGGTTAGTAATAGGAAGTTAGGATTTAATACTTTTGATTATCTGTCCGATCAAGAAGAATTCAATCGTATGAAAAATCTAATATTTATTCAAATTGATTAATTGGTGTGTTGAGCCCGAGAGGAGATAACCACTAGTTAGTAATTTAGGATTTAATTGTCCGACCAAGGAATTAATTCCACATTAATAGATTTTCCACCAAAAATATCTTTTCTGGGTTTGAATATTTGTTTCTTGCATGTTGATCAGATTGGTAGATTTTCCTAGAATCTGTGCTTTTTAATATTTATTTTAATATCTTTAATTACTTGTTATGAAAAACCCAAAGCCCTCAAAAATTGATTTGCCCAAACAAAGGTTTTGAAAACTACATTCAATACATGATTCCCCTCGTTGCACTACCCCTGTGGGTTCGACAACCTTCGAGTTATTATAAATTTATTTGCCCTTTGTTAAAATCTGTATGCAGGTTTTTGCATCGATCAGGTGGAGGTTTTGGCTTCTCAAGAGATTCCACCTTCTTCATTGTCATGGCCATAAGTTTCTCCATCTGTTCTATACGCGCTTGTTGTTCTGCTCTCTGTTGTGCTTCTAACTTCATCCTTCGTTCCGTCATAGTACGTTCGAACTCTTTTTCTTTCCGCAATAGCTCAGTTTTCTCTGCTTTCACTCTTGATTGCTCAGCAATCTTTCTTTCTTCCCCCTCTTTGAGCGCATCCAAAATAGAAGCGGAGAAAGACTTGTGTGCATCAAGGTCTATTTTGAGAGTCACCATATTCGTCTACACCGTAGAGACGGTTTCCTCCACATGTGTGATCTCTTCAGTAATTTCACCGACCGTTTGTTGAACCTTAGAGACAGAGGCTTTAACTCCAGAGATTGCTCCTTGTACATCAGCAACCTCTTTTCGAACGTCTTCATTAAATCTAGCTTGCTGAATGTCGTGTTGATGTAGTGCGTTTTGGAGTATGTTAACAAGAGATTGAAAACTCACTTGTATTGGTTCAGCAGCAATGGGGATGTTGGAAATAACCATTTCATTTTCGTCTGCTGTGGTAGTAATCTCACCATCTCCTCCTTGCACTGTAATGATGGTAGATTCTGGAATAGCAACTTCAAGTCTTTGGGTGGTAGCTTCCGCTGTGGTTGTGTTCGCAGGTTCTTCAATAACCACATTGGTATCCACTTCCATTGAGTCAACCACTACATCTTGATCGGGATTTGAAGCAGAACCTTGTGCTTCAGAAGCTTGAAGTGAGGTAGCAGCTCGAGTATAGTCTTTCTGAAAGGTAACCATTTTGAGATAATCTTGTCTCTTGATCTCTTCTTCCTTCGCCTGTTCAATAGCGGCTAGTTCTAGGCTTCGTACTCGCAACTTCTCCTCATAAGCAGCTTTTCTTTTCTGATAAGCATCCATTGCAGCCCTTTGTCCTTTGGTTAACTGTATATGTGTTAAAGACTTCTTATCCGAAGCAAACTGCGATAGGGGCAGCGAGTGGGATGCGGAAAACTTTCTGTGAGCTCGGATGGCTTTCAATCTTGCAATCACCTGTTGATCGGTATACTGTTTCGTGCAGAGGGCTGATCCATCCATTCGTTTGCCCATAATTCTTCTGAACGCCAGAAGTTGAGGCTTTCCTAGCAATGGTAATCATCCTTTCTTCAAAGCAAAGTTCATGCATAATGTAATCATACATTTTCCATCGCCTGAATTGTTTACCAAGTGCCTTGCCTTCCTCTGTTCCTTCATCAATTTCAACATAGAAGACCCCGGTAATGTCCCTATTGACTTCTTGATCCACAAATACTAAGATCTCATCACTCCAATCTCGGAGATCAACATTCAAGTCATCTTCAAGTGAGATAGATGCGCACCATTGGGCTACTCTTCTAGAGCAAAATAGTTTGCTAGGTAATCCATGAAATGCGATCCTCAGTTGTTCATTCTTTAAGGTGGGGTATTTTCTGAGAGTTTTGACATCAAAAACCTTAATAGATTCCCCCTCAGAATCAAATTCTGATGAGCATGTTGACTCATTCAAAAATCCAGCAGAGGAGACTTCTTGTTCCATTGTATCATCTTCTTGATTCATTGTATCATTTGCTTGATCCACATTATCAGCAGCGGCGGTTGTCTCCTCAGCAACATGGACCTTTTCGGCAGTGTCCGCCATGATTACTTCAGCTACAGTAGATTCTTCAGCATTTGTATGAGCCATGCCTTCAGCGGATGATTCCTTTTCAGATTCAACAATATTTTTCTTAACAGGAGGTTCTTCAGCTGACATGTTGGTGTCTTCGATCTCCTTTGTTGTTCCTGACGACCCTGCATCCTTATCCCTGGGAGGTATAGCATCTATTGCTTTATGTGGTACGTCCTCCTCTGAACTATCACCTTGATTGGGTTTGTCGATTGGTTCGAGAATCTGAACCTGTTTGCCTTTGGAGTGTTCCTTAGCATTGAAGGCTCCAGAGTGGATCATCTTATCTAGCTCTTCATCAGACATGTCGTCTTCTTCAGGTGTAATTTCGGCAGTTTTATTAACTTCAACAAGAATTTCCACTTCTTTCCCTTTCTGAATAGAGTCTACTGTTGCCTTGCCTTTCTTTGCTGCTCTGCTCAATTCTTCAGCAGCTTCTTCATTTGATGATGCACTAGCAATCTTCTTCTGCGCCTTTCGCTCATCGTGAGATTGTTTTACCTGTTCGAAATTTAGATCTCTTCCTTCGAACATAATTCTTTCCATCTCCTTCCTGTATTCTTTAGTTTCCTGTGCTTTCTTTGCAGTGTCACGTTTCCTTTTAGTTTTACGTACGCCTTTGATACGATCCTCAAAACTTTTAGAAGACAAGGGTAGGTCAACCTCCTTTTTAGCAGCAGCATCAGCTTGATCAGCAGCTGCTTTCTTCTTGGCTTCTTTGATTTCCTGAAGTTCAGCAGTTTTGAATAGCCGTTGACGAGTAGATCTCCTTTTTTCGGTTGGCACAACCCCTGTTTGTTGTTCAGATGAAATTGGAACAGCTAATTGACCAATCACAAGTGGTGGCTGTTCTGCTGCCTTTTTCTCCATAATTTCCTCTATCTTTTCTGTAGGCATATCACCGAGGGTTACAATGTCCTCAAGTTGCTGAAAGCACTGCTCTGTTTCAGCATTTTTAGTCAGTATTGATATTTTTTCAGCAGTGACAGGTGATGCTGTCTGCAGCACTTGTTGTCCTAAGGAGCGTTCCTCTACTTCCTCATCTGAAGTAGGCTTATCCTTATCGACATTGGACTTGCCGGTCAACTTCTTTGGTTTCTTGAAGTCAAGAGGGTTGGCTTCCTTCCTTGTTACAGGAATGAAATCTGTGGAAAGCAACTTCACACCTTGATCAATCTTCTAAGGATGCATGACTAACTCCAGAAATTTGCTTATTTTCAATCCAAAGTTAACATTCGATGAGAATGTTCCATCTACAGACATGTGATCATTCTTCCTGGCGTGCTCTGCCCATCGTTCAAAGAAAAACTCTGCCCAATTACCCTTCACTTTATCCGTGAGAGGCATCATCACTGCATATTTCTTAGTAGATAGCTCTGAATATGATCCAGCATCGCATTGAAACATCTTGATCACCAATTCAACAAGAGTTTTAAACTCATCCTTTAGAGTGTTAATGGGGTGGCAGCCCTGAATGAAATTAGTTGACCTTTTGTATCCTTCATTTTCTCAGACTTTTTCCACAAATTCCAACGCCTTTCCATCTCATCATGATCTATTACTCTGTATTGAGATATACGTTCCCCCCTTATTTTGAAGACCAAAAGTCTTAGCAAGAACATCGGCATTCACTTCAATGATGCTTCCATAAACACAGGTTTTAAAAGACTTTCCATCCTTATTCATGGCTCTGGCATAGAACTCAGAAACCATATGCGGATGAAAATGCATGGGTTTAGCGGATAAGTATTGAATTACCTGTTTGCTGTCGAGGATATCCATTATCCAATCTGGGATATGTTCAGCAGCAAGACGTTTATACAGAATGTGATCCTTCATGATTTGAGCTAAACGCCTTTGCTCCTTTGTGTGGTCGATCTGCTTTTTCTTCCGAGCCATCATAACTAGTTGACCATATGGTATTGAATCGTCAACATCTTCCTTCTTTAGAATGCCAGTAAAACCTGGTGCATGTCGTGCATGCAAGGGTTCTTCAGAATTTGGTGGAAAATTGAAGAGAGGGGGTTCACTGGTTTCAGAACGATGTTTATGGGAAGTGGGTTTCTGGGATGATGAGGATTTGGGGTCGGAGGCCATGTCTACGGAAAAGAACTTTGAGTAATTTCAAAGAATTTTGAGATTTTGGGAATTTTGCTCTATATTTCGAAGGAAAGAATAATGAATAGAAGTGAATATTGATTAGAGCAAAATAGGGTTAAACTTTTGAATGTGAGATCTAACGGTTGAGGGAAGATCTGCGACGGTTTAGATCAACGGTTCAGAATGAACGCGTCTTTCCATATGGCTTCCCATGCTCCGAGAAACACTCAAGTGCGTCTGACGTGGCATCTCCTTAATTGATGTCGTTGTTTGCGTACATTAAATGCGCCTTATCGGGTCCCATCAAGTTTGAATTTAGAGTCATCCTGCCTCGATTCTGGATATGCTAATGCTTCTGATCTAGCAGCCGTCCAAGGATGCTAATATGTGATAATGAGTCTCAGCACCCATATTCACAAAAGAATGTGCTAACCTTCCACACGATTCGTCAGCATCTTCCAAAGCTCTGCTGAGTCTCTGTTGTGACTCTGCTTGAAAATAATAATGATGATGAGATCCTCGAGCCTCGCAATGACCATTACTTGTTACTGCTGAAATGATTTGACTCCCCATGCATACACATCGATTCCTTTACTCGCGATGGTTCGTATTTCGAGAGACGAATCATTGTGATCTTCATACAGATTTTGTGGGTCTTCCCATCATAATTTCTCTATAAATACTCTTGTTCAAGATTATCCAAACATCATAACTTTCCTTCTTACCTAACCCATAATTGCAACCTTTCCAAAAGTAAATTTCCTTCTCCACTAATGGATTCTCCACCAAAAACCTTAGAGATCAGGCGCAACCTGATTCTTGATAAGCCCGGTCTGGATGGTTACTATGTGGATGATTATGATGTGGCCGTGAAAGTCATGACCGCGTTGCAGTGGGGAGGTCTCTCACAGTTTGCATGTGCTACCCCTCATCATTTCAAGGAAGAAATTCTCAAGGATTTCCTTGGTGATTGTCGTGCTGAGCAGAATGCAATTTACGGGGTGTTCCGTGGTAAGCTTGTCCATTGGACCCCTGACATCTTTGCTGAGGATTTCGGCCTTCCTCGAGGTCCACTGTCCGTGCAGGACTATCTGGAAGCAGAGTTGGCTCCAGAATGGCAGTCATGGGAGAGATGGCGTCATTCTCCTCGCTTTGAGTTCAGTCTTAACGTTCCAGCCTCTAGTCTTTAGACCTCATATTGGGTGTTGTTCCGCATTGCCCATGGTATTCTGCTTGGAGAGGAGCCTTACGACCTCTGTTTTTCAAGGGATATGTGGTAGCTAATGATGGCTATTGACGATGCTGCCTCTGTAGACTGGGCCGGTTTCATCTTCAAGAATGTCTGGGAAAGCGTCAAACTTTACCCTTACGTGCCACTTCGGAATGGAATGCAACTCAGCTGGTTGATGAAAAAGAATTTTCCGGAGATTGCTGAAGGACCATCCTATCTCCAGGGAGCTGATTTTTATCCTTACAAGCCTGTTTCTCCTTTATGAAGAATATGAATTCTTTAGTAGGCTTTTGTTGACTTTTGACTTATGATGTAATATCCCTCTATTTTGAAGATGAAATGAAGTCCTTTTGCAATGCATGTCCATCCTTTAGAAATGAATAATTGCATAACTTAATCATATCAACAGAACGATTTGTGACATATGTCCTCAAGACGAAAGATAGATTTTGATCTTCAATATCATATATTCTGCTGAGCAGATACAATCTGTCTTCTGATTGCTTAGCAGTGCATTTGACGTTTGCTATCATCCTAGCAGGCTTCATTTAGCAGAGACTTTTATCGTAGCTGAGATTAAAAATCCACGAAAACAAAAAAGAATGAGAATAGCATATCATTCATCCGCAGCAACGTCTAATTCCATTATACCTAATTTGATGCATAATTCTTTGAATCTTGCTTCTACTAGAGGTTTAGTAAAGATGTCTGCTATTTGATCCTCCGTGCATATACGTTGAATATCAATATCCTTCTTTTCATGATGATCACGAATAAAGTGATGTCGAATATCAATATGCTTGGTTCTGGAATGATGTAATGGATTCTTTGTGATGCACATAGCACTATTGTTATCATAATAGATTGGTACACATTCAGGAGATATATCATAATCCTGAAGTTGTTGTCGACTCCACAAAATTTGTTGACAACAGCTAGCAGCCGCTACATACTCTGCTTCGGTGGTTGATGTTGCTACCGAGTGTTGCTTTTTGCTGAACCAGCTGATCAACTTATGTCCAAGGAATTGACATGTGCCGCTTGTGCTTTTTCTATCTATTTTGCATCCTCCAAAATCAGAATCTGAGTAACCACTAAGAGCTAGACTGTCGGCTCGTGGGTACCAAATTCCTAAGCCTTCTGTGCACTTCAAATATCTGACAATTCGCCTTGTCGTGTCTAGATGTGTTTGGTTAGGATTTGATTGATATCTAGCACATAGTCCCACAGCATAAGAGATATCTGGTCTGCTGGCTGTAAGATATAGTAGAGATCCGATGATCCCTCGATATACAGTAGGATTCACTGCTTCTCCTTCTTTCTCAAGAGCTGTTATGCACGTATTGCTGATGGGAATCCTCAAGCTCTTGGTTCTCTCTGGACAATACTTTGCAATCAGATCCCGCGTGTATTTCCTTTGGTGAATGAAAATCCCTTGATTGGATTGTTGAACTTGGAGTCTAAGGAAGTAGGTCATCTTCCCCATCATACTCATTTGAAAGTTACTCATCATTAACTTGGAGAATTTATCGCTGAGATCTTGATTCTTCGAGCCAAAAATAATATCATCAACATAAATTTGCACAAGTAGAATGCTTCATTTGTCCTTATTACAAAAGAGAGTTTGATCAATCCTTCCCTTTTTGAAACCATTGTCGAGCAGAAACTTGGATAACGTTCCGTACCAAGCTCGTGGCGCTTGTTTCAGGCCATACGAAGCTTTCCATAGCTTATAGACTTGGTTTCCATTCTCAAATCCTGGGGGTTGCTCAACATAGACTTCTTCCTTGAGCTCGCCATTTAGGAATGCACTTTTGATGTCCATTTGCATGACCGAGAATTCATGATGTGCAGCATATGCTAGAAATAACCTTATTGCTTCCAATCTGGCTACTGGAGCAAACGTCTCGTCATAGTCAATGCCCTCACACTGTTTATAACCTTTGGCTACAAGACGTGCTTTATTCCTCACCACCAGGCCTGATTCGTTATTCTTGTTCTTGAATACCCATTTGGTGCCAATAACATTCTAATGTTCTGGTCTATCTACCAGATCCCACACGTGATTGCGAGTGAATTCAGCAAGCTCCTCTTGCATAGCGTTCACCCAGTCTGGAACGCGAAGAGCATCCTCAACCTTGGTTGGTTCCTCACTAGATAGGTAGCAATAAAATATTGCGGACCCTTGTCTTGTTAGAATAGGATCATTGTTGGTCCCGAATTATCAGGGTATAACTTGGCAGCGGAAAATGTGATTAATCGTTTCTTGCACTCTGCTGGTTACTCAGCTGACTGGGACCTTGTCAGCTGGTAAGTCAACTTGCACTCTGCGTACTCAGCTGACTGGCGACTGGCTGGTCAGCTGGTAGCTCAAGACTTAGAATATTTTTAGCCTTGTTTGCACAGTTATATCAGTTTTCAGATATACACCAGCACTTAGGTGCTTGGTTTTAAATCAGTATGAAATGCAGAAAGCTGATAAAAGACAAAGGATTTATAGTGGTTCGATCAACTGATCTACGTCCACTCTCCAGTCGTAGCACTGGAAATTCACTATATAGTAATCAGGTACAAGTTGCCTACGATCTATCTCTAGCTGGTGCGACCCTTGTCCACCACTTCGCTAGATCAACCGCTCCCGGTCTTGTTCCCTTCTTCAACTCTGATCAGCTGGTGGAGTGCGAGCACGTCACTTCAACCTCCACAGCTTCACTGGGTGTTTAGTTCTCCCAAGAACGTATCTTCTCAATACGGCAAAAGCCCGTAATAACTCAAGTGCTGGCTGGCACAAGAGCTGCTGTGAACTTCCTCAGAAAAGAAAGAACACCAAAGAGATCAGTAACTTACAAGCTGGAAGCTTGAAGTCTCGTGTTTGATAAATCAACACACGGATAGCCTTTAGAAAGGCCTCGAAAGATGTATGTGCTTCTACTTGCTTGAGCGTAATAAATTTGCAGTCTTTCGGTAGGTGAAGAGTATTGAATGTCAGGAAGCAAGCGTCTTAAATGTTGGTAGTTCCGACCTATTTATGGACGCGGGATCCCATTCAAATCTTCTAGCCGTTTGGACACATCCGGAAAAGGTCTCTGTCCTCGCATGTCCTTCAGACGGCGGCAGGTAGGAATTTCCGAAAAGTGCCATGCATTTGTCCACTTTATCTGACATTGATCTCTTTATGTCAGAACGGCACTATTCGTCAGTACTAGGAATCGGAACTGGTGTCTTGAACTGATAGACTTTAAGGTATCCTCCCTTAAAGTCATACTTTGTCAGTTTATTCCTCAGACGAATCTTCTTTTTGTCTCTAAGACTCTGGGAGAGAGAATCTGGAATTCTGCTGGTAACATCCGACTGGTAGATCATTCTGGTGATCTTGTGCTGGCAGTCTCTGCTGGTGACTTTGCGCTGGCACAATCTAAGTCTACCAATATGTCTGATGTTAACCTTTTCTTGGAATCTCCCATGACTGGTGGCTTCACCGCTGGTGAATAGTGTCAGTGAGAACACGTATTCTGCTGGTAGGATTTGTCAGCCGCCTGCTGGTGAAATCCTTCCCAACTGGTGAACAGTAACCAGTCATTAGCTCTTCTCATGCTGGTGAACAGTATCAGCACGAGTCATTGTCAGCCGCCTTCGGATGTGACTTTTCCAACTGGTGAACAGTAACCAGTGGTAAGCACTTCTCATGCTGGTGAACAGTGCCAGCATGAGTCTTGATCAGCTGCGACTTACAACTCAAAAGACCTAAACAGGACTTTACATTTGAGACTAGAGCTATTCTAGAGACAAACTGACGCTGGTAGGACTTAGGATTTGATCCACCAAAACACCAAAACTAGAGTCTAAACAAGTAGCTACTGGGGAAAGGAAACTTAGCCAAATTTCCCAACAATCATTACTATCTCCGAGAACGTCTTCAAGAGAATGAGCATGCAGCCATGCTGGTCTGATAGGTTCTTCAGCATTTCCTTCTCTTTCTCGATTATTGGCATTCTCTTCATCATCTGCTGGTTCTTCAGCATCTGGATGGTTAGCAGCAGGAATCCCTTCAGCAACTGGGGCTTCTACTACAGGGACTTCATGGATAGGAACATCTTCTTCAGCAGGCATTTCAGCAGCTGGTATCTCAGTAGCTCCTCTGCCAAGATCTTCAGTAGCACCTACTTCTTCAGCAACAGGAGGAGAGGTTGAAGTCTCCTCATCTGAATCATCAAGCAGATTGAAAATATCTTTTTGAGGTTTGGCCTCAGCATGATCATTAGCATCATTGGCCTGGTCAGCAGTTTGATCACCTGCTGAGCGCGTCTGGATTGGATCTCAATCATTCATAGACTTAGTCGAGTCAATTCGTGAGTTTTCGAAAGAATTCAAAATCGATTGACCATTGACATCAATAGTCTGATGATTGATTTCCTTCGTCTCTTTTATAGCTCTGCGTACTAAAGTAGATTCATAAAAAATAATATTGCATGTTATTTCCACAATTCCAGTAGTCTTGTTCAACACTCTATAACCTTTGTGAATGGGGTGACCATATCCAAGAAGCACACCCTCATTTGACTTATGTGAAAAAGTTTTAAGTTTCGACTTTCCGTTGTTATGGATATAACATGTCCCACCAAAAGCACGTAGATAATATAAATTAGGCTTACGACCGTTATATACTTCGTAAGGAGTCTTGTTGAATCGGCCGGTAATGGAACTTCTGTTCTGCGTATAGCAGGCCGTCATCACCGCTTCTCCCCAATACTTAGCAGGTAGATCAGCGTCGGCTAGCATAGATCGCACTGCTTCTTTCAGTGTCCGATTCCTTCTCTCTGCTAGACCATTCTGCTGAGGAGTCCTAGCAGTGGACCTCTCATGATTTATACCAGCTTCTGCGCAGAAATCCATGAGGATTCCATTGCAAAATTCGGTTCCATTGTCAGATCGGATCCTCTTCACAGTAACCTCTTTACAGTTTTGCTCCTTAAGAATTAACTCGGGTAGAATGATCTTAACCTCATCTTTGATTTTAAGCAAACGAACCCATGTGTACCTAGAATAGTCATCAACTACCACAAGAGTATATATCTTTTTACTTACAGAGGGTGGAGTGACTGGTCCAAATAGGTCCATGTGCAATAATTCAAGAATCCTGCTTGAAGTATTCTTTTCTGGGTTGGAATGAAACGAAGCTTTGGTCTGCTTTCCTTGTTGACAGGCTTTGCATACGCCTTCCTTACGAAATGCGATGTCATCAGGTAGACCTGCGACAAGCTCATTTCTGGTAATATGGTTAATGGTTTTGAAATTCAAATGATTTAATCTTTTGTGCCATAGCCATGTGGTTTCTTCTTTTCTTAGTGCTAGAAAGCATGAATGTTGTTGACCACTTTGCCAATCGACAACATAAAGACCACCTTTCCGGATTCCTCGAAGTTTCACTTCTCCTGTGACATTGTCAGCAATTGAACAACCAGAATGAATAAAAGATACTATGTACCCATTTTTGCATAGTTGACTTATGCTTAGCAAATTATGTTTGAGGTTTGATACGAGAGCGACGTTGACAATCCTTAGTCCATTGCACTCTATACATCCTCTGCCAAGTACTCTGCCTTTACTATTATCTCTGAACACGACAGATGGACCATATGCTTTCTGAATGTCTAAGAACAGGTCTTCGTCCCCCATCATGTGCGCCGAACAACCACTATCTAGGATCCACTCATTTGACATGCCTGATGTCTTTGCGCCTGGATCCAGTTCCTGCAAGAACAATTAGGTTGATTTAGGTCCCCGTTTCGCGTCGGGTCCTGAAGAATTAGCTTGAGTCATTGTTCCTTTCGCAACCCACATTTTTGTAATCTTCAAGGTTTTCTCCTTCAGATCCTTTTTGTCAACCTTCTCAACCTTTTGATGTGTGTGTGCATGTGGTTGTGTGTTGTGCTTCTTCGCCTTCATCGTCCTTTGGTGATACACGTATCTGGACTCGGGTCTCACATAGGTGTTTCTCATATGTGGTGTGTAATGATGGTTTTAGGGTTTTACTTAATGATATTCAATGTGTCTTCCCCGAGTAAGGATAGGATTTGGCTTCCTAGCATTTGAAACATGATGCTCAGCCTTTGTCCTTGAATTTGCTGAATAGTTTTGCGTAGCAGACCTATGATGAAAACTTTGCTGA
This sequence comes from Plectranthus barbatus, assembly GCA_026898455.1. Classification (NCBI taxonomy): domain Eukaryota; kingdom Viridiplantae; phylum Streptophyta; class Magnoliopsida; order Lamiales; family Lamiaceae; genus Plectranthus; species Plectranthus barbatus. The sequence continues at coordinate 172,776 of JAPKLW010001559.1, forward strand.
GATTTAGCATCTCTTGTGGTACTCTACTGAAATCTCGCATCCTGCTTGATCTTTTGCTGAGGTCTAGCATAGTGCTTGACACTCTGCTTGGGTTCAGCAGACTGCTTAATATTCTGCTGAGCGATTTGCATAGTATCTGTCCTAGCATTCGATGATTCAGCAACTAATGTATCCTTCTCTTTGCCATCATAAATTATTTTTCCGGCAGAAACAAAAATGATTTTTCTCTTTTGCTTCGAAATTTCATCTTCGTTATAACAACTGTGCCCAATTCTAGATCGGTCACCGTGACGTCTCTGTTGGCTTATCAGGTTATTCAAGATATCCTGACTAGTCATATACGCGCAGACACACTTCTCATTAGCTTTGTTTTTCAAAATCAGATTTTCTTTTTCAAGATTTTTGAAATTTTAAAAAATTTAAAATATTCACTTCTAAGTCTTGATAGCTCCTCACTATCGGACCTTAGTCTTTCGACTTCGTCGGTCAGACTTATAACTTTCTGTTTGAGTGAAGAATTATCTTCTACGATAGCATTTTCAAGGTGTATACCTTCAAAAGTTCTAAAGAAAGCTTGGTAAGATAATCTTTCTCGGAATCCAAGAAGGAATTCTCTGATTCAAATGTGTGTGCTGAGCAAGAAATGTTAGCTATAGATATTACCTCTTGATTGTCGACTGCTAGGGCCGATTCGGAAGGTTGCTCAGCAACTGCGGATGTTTCACCATCCTCAACAATTTTTTCCATGAAAACCATCAAGGCTTCCTCTTCCTCGTCAGTAGGGTAATATTCCTCTTCGTTGTCAGGAATATCTGGGACTTCTGTCCGTGTCTGCAACGCCTTTGTTACAGCTCGAACCGCTCGTCTTTCAAATCTTTGCCGCAAATGTTTTCTTTCTTCAGGACTCACTTTTGGACAGTCATGCTTCAAGTGATCAGGAGATTTGCATTCAAAACATGTCCTTATCTTTTTCTCAGTAGGATGCTGCATCGAGGTTTCTTTTTCTTGCTTTTCGGCCTTTGCTTCCAGAATCATTTTCTGTATCTTCTTCATCTGCTCCTCCAACTCGTCTATCTTTTGATTTTCACTCTTTGAGTTCGAAGTTGAGGGAGTCTCCTTTGTCGGTGTTGTTGGTGTTGATCTCTCCTGGTTATAGAATGATTTCCTAGGAGATTTCCATTTGTTTCCGTCCTTTTTGACGAAATATGCTACGTCTTCTTGAGTTCCAGCGCTCGTTGCATAGGGATGTACTATAGCAGCTTCGTTCTTTTTTTACTGCTGAATAATGAATTAATGCGCCTTTAATTGAGAGAAAACTTCAGCGGTAGTCATGTTGCTAAGATCCTTTTCACTCAAGCTCGTCATCTTGAAAAACCAATCACTTCTGGGGTAGAGCTTGGATATAATCTTGTTATTCATTTCCCCTTTGTCATATGTCTTGCCGACATTCTTGAGTTCTCCTATGATAGTGTTGAATCTTTCTTCCATCAACTGAATGGTTTCACCAGGAACCATAGCGAAGGATTCGTATTTGTCCACAGCTACTTGTAGCTTGTTTCGCTTCATTTGTTCCGTCTCCTGAGAAACTTCACAGACATACTCCCACATCTCTTTTGTTGTGTTGTAGTCTACAACTTTGTCAGACATCAAGGGAGGTAGACAATCCATGATTAATTTCATGGCGATAAATTCCAGCTGGCCTCTTTTTTTGTCTTCAAGAGTCCATTCCTCGTAGGGTTTCTTCACCATCTCAGGTCTGGGTGGACCATCAGCAGGGCCAAGTGGTGCGGTGTTAACCTTCAAGATCTCTATAGGACCAACCGTGAGAATGTCCCTCATCTCTGAATGTATGCTCTGCAACTGGATCATGGCCTTCTTCTTCTAGGTTTCAAATCCATCCTTGTTGTACTTTGGAAGAGCGTGATTCATCATTTTGATTATCTTCGCCTTTACCTGAGCTATGTAAGACACAGATACAAGAAACGCAAGGAAAACTAGGATCTAGGTCTTGAGCGACTCAGAAGCAGTCAGTTTTTCAAACTCCTGCTCTGATACCACTAGCTGGTCCCTGAGATCAGAGTCGTCGTGGTAGTGATAAAGTACAAACACGAAATGCAGCGGAATAATGTAGCGTTTACTTGTATTTAGGTTATTTTTCAACTAGGGTTTTTGTTCAAGTTCACTTAAGTTTCTTTTTGCAGTTATACACTAGCAACTCCGTTGCTAGGTTTTAAATCATAGTCGCACAATAGAGATAAAACAGTAATCAGCAAGAGAACACAAGGTTTATAGTGGTTCGATCAAATGATCTACGTCCACTCCTTAGCCGAATCGCTAAGAATTTTACTAAGAAAGTATACGGTGTACAAAGAGTTGTCTTTCCTGTAAAGCAGGCAGCCGACGTTGAAGGGATTCGTGAACTGAATCACGAAGTCCGTTTGCCAAGGATCGTTAATTGGAATATCAAAATAAATTGCTATGCCTATGAACAATCCTAGCATGCTCCTATATTATTATGCATAAGAAGGTTATGCGGAATACCTGGATTGATGAACGATGAAGAACGTGTGCGCGGAGATGCCCTTTGATCTTTCCCATGCACCAAGATTTAATGTCCTAACAGATTGAGGAAATTAATCTTAAAGAAAATAATGAATTATTTTCGAAAATAATGAGGAGAGAGAGAAGAAGAAATCCTCCTGATCTGATCTTCTGATCTGTTTCCCAAATCGATCTGAAAACCTGGTGAAGGTTCTCTATCAGATCCCTTGCCCAGTTGAGAACCAGAATTTCCTCCTCGTATCTCAGACCCTGTCGATCACCACAGCTCCCAATGCTCTGGTTTGCTGTGTGCAACTTGTGATCTTATGAGGTGTAGGTGTGTAGAGGTCTGAGGGACTGAGGCCTATTTATAGGAAATTCTATGCTTCTATTGGGCTTGAGTTATCATGGGCCAGACCAGGGACCAGAATGCAAATAGCAAATAAGGCCTATCAATTAATTAATTCTCATATTCAACCCAGAATATAATTAATTAATTAATATTGATTCATGCCACCAGAGAATCAATATTGTCCTTCCTACCTATTTGCTACCACGTTTTGAGGAACGGGTTGCATTGGACTCGGTTTATCCCCACATTTAAGGTTACAGACATTCGTTAATTAATTTAAGCTCTGACAAGCTATTTAATTAATTAACATCTTTAATTCCTGAATCAATCCACTCAAACCTTTTCACTTATGCTTGAACTTAATCAGCCTGCAGGACTTTAGCATATCGAACCTTTTGAGCTGTTCAGGGAATGTCACCATCCTATACTGGATGTGGTTACCTAGTTCAGATACCAGACAGTCATACACAGATTGATATCACCCAAGACTGCAGAAGTACAGGTTCAACTAGAACCCTCTCTACAACTCAAAGTGATATACAATATATGTATACTTCTGTATCCTCATATAGGTTTAAGATTCCATCGAGTCATAAAGATCTAGATTCTTTTAATGTCAGATAAAAGAATCAATCTCGACTTAGGTCCTCATCAATGTGTGCCCCACACCAGCATACCAAGACATCCAAGATAAGATGCTTATCCGCATATGCTGCAGCGTACACCGACAGTTTATCCTGGAACTGTCTCAGCTGTGATGACTATTTATATCTCGCTAGGTCGAACGATCCATACGATCTTTCGTGATCTTCAACACACCGTATGATCTCCCTATCGATGAGAAAAGAGGATAATTATGTTTGCTACACATGTTTGTTAATTCAGACAGGAGATGAACATACAACAATTATGATTCCCAGTATATTAACCAATAAACCTTGTACATAATATACCAATCATAATGCTTTCAGTATAAAAATCCATCAATCTCCCACTTATACTCAAAGCATTATACATTTTCTTTCCAGAGTATAACGCGTCTAAACTAATCTAGCTATTACATCAAGCATTCTACGTGGCTGGCTTTGCCCTCAGCCCAAGGCTACGTACATGCATCTCGTAAACCTTCTGAGGCTGAGCTTTTGTGAATGGATCCGCTAGATTATCTTTCGTATCAATCTTCTCTATCAGCACATCACCCCTTGCTACGTTTTCTCGTATAATATGGTACTTCCTTTCAATGTGTTTTGTTGCTCTGTGAGTTCGTGGTTCCTTAGAATTAGCCACAGCTCCCGAGTTATCACAATACACCGTGATTGTTCTGGGTAGCTGAGGAATCACGTCCAACTCCAGAAGGAAGTTTCAAAACCATACCGCTTCTTTCGAAGCTTCAGAAGCTGCCACATATTCGGCTTCCATGGTGGAGTCCGCAATGCACTTCTGCTTTGCACTCCTCCATGATATGGCCCCACCTCCCAATGTAAACACATAGCCAGAGGTGGACTTCTTTTCATCTCGGTCTGCCTGGAAATCCGAATCAGTATAACCCACAGGGCACAACTCATCACACTGATAAACAAGACAATAGTCCCTTGTTCTTTTCAGGTATTTGAGTATGTGCTTTACCGCGGCCCAATGCGCCTGTCCAAAGTTAGACTGGTATCTTGCTACCATGCCTACGGCAAAGCAGATATCTGGCCTCGTACATAACATTGCATACATGAGGCTACCCACGACCGATGCATACGCCACGTTGCTCATCTCATCTTTCTCCTTTTGTGTCACCGGACACTGATCCTTGGAAAGATGTATGCCATGTCTGAAGGGTAACAGACCTTTCTTGGCATTATGCATGTTGAAACGGGCAATCACAGTATCCACATATGATCCTTGAGAAAAGGTCAGCATCCTCTTATTGCGCTCCTGCAATACTTTTACCCCTAGGATGTATTAGCCTCCCCAAGGTCCTTCATATGAAACTGCTCGGATAACCACCCCTTTATGCCTGACAATACTTCCACATTGTCGCCAAATAGGAGAATATCATCTACATAAAGTGCAAGGAATACCACGCTTCCGCTGACACACAGACGGTACACGCAACTCTCGTTTGAACATTGTGAGAACCCATAAGATTTAATCACCTCATCAAAACAGAGATTCCATGACCGTGAAGCTTGTTTAAGTCTATACAGTGACTTCCTTAGCTTCCAGACCAAATGTTCTTCGCCCTTCTACACATAACCTTCTGGCTGTTGCATATAGATGTCCCTACCTTCTTCAAGGTACCCGTTTAGAAATGCGATTTTGACATCCATCTGCCAGATTTCTAGGTTCTTATGTGCTGCTATGGCCAGGAGAATTCGAATGGACTTAAGCATGGCTACCGGTGAGAAAGTCTCGTCATAGTCTACACCCTCTTTCTGACTATAACCTTTCGCCACCTGCCTTGCTTTGAAAGCTGTAATTTCCCCATTCGATCCTTTCTTTCTTTTGTATACCCATTTGCACCCTATGGCTCGATGGCCATCCGGCAAATCAGTTTTCTGGTATACATCCATAGCAGTAATGGATTCTATTTCAGAATCCATGGCGATCAGCCAGTTGTCCGCAACTTTATCAGATACCGCCTCGTTATATGTCCAGGGATCGGTATCATCTAGTCCGTTTTCCGGGATCAAGTCAGAAGACTCTCCCACGAACATATACCTCTCGGGTTGGTGACTAACCCTCCCACTGCGACGAGGCATCTGGGCTGTGTCAGTAGTTGGCACAGTACGCGTTGGTCCCACACCTTGCATTAGTGGCAGTGTTGGTATATTCTCACCTGTTACAGGTGGATCTACCACTACACTGGGCTTTCCTGATGGAATTGCTTCTTTATCCTCAAGCTCGTGGAGGATAATTTCACTCTTGGATCTGTGGTTTCTTACATATTCGTCCTCCAAGAATCTCGCGTTGGTACTGACAACGACTTTCTGATTCTCAGGACAATAGAAGTAACCACCTTTCGTTTGTCTGGAATATCTTACAAACAGCATCAGCTTGCACCTACTTTCTAACTTATCAGGTTCCTTTGTCAGCACATATGCTGGACTACCCCAAACCCTCACTCTGTTCGAACTTGGCTTTCGCCCATACCAGAGTTCCAGAGGTGTTTTAGGAACTGACTTAGAAGGTACCAGGTTATGCAAATAGGCCGTTGTTTCCAAGGCATATCCCCAAAACGAAATCGGCAAGCTTGCATAACTCATCATCGACCTGACCATTTCTAAGAGAGTTCTATTTCTTCTTTCTGCTACACCATTTTGTTGAGGGGTTCCCGGTGCAGTCCACTGGGATGTAATCCCGTTATCTGACAAGTACTGCAAGAACTCGTTGCTGAGGTATTCCCCACCACGATCTGATCGTAGTGTCTTGATAGTCTTACCAAGCTTCTTTTCTACCTCAGTCCGGAATTCTTTGAATTTCTCAAAGCATTCAGACTTATGGCGAAGCAAATAGACATATCCGAATCTTGAATAATCGTCAATGAATGTGGCGAAATACTCATACCCTCCACGAGCTTGCGTGGACATTGGTCCACATAAGTCAGAGTGGATCAATTGTAACACGTCCTCTGCTCGAGACTGACTTGCCTTAAAAGGCCTGGTCGTCATCTTTCCTTCTATACAGGACTCACAGATTTGATGCGGTACCACTTGGAAGGAATCCAAGAGCCCATCGCATGCTAATCTTTTAATCCTCTTTAGATTGATGTGACCTAGTCTTAAGTGCCAGAGATATATTTGATCCTCATCGGAAGAAAACTTTCTCTTTAAATGATTATTATTATTAGATGAGTTTGCAACATTCACGGAAGATTTATGCATACAATCAATGATATAGAGAGAGTCAATCAGTTTGCCATGATAGATAACACTGTTATTACCAATGATAGAAACTCCACTATCAAAAATAACTGAATATCCATCACAAAATAACTTGGAAACTGAAATTAAGTTCCGCCGAAAAACTGGCACATATAAAACATCTCTCAAAATCAGAACATTGTTTTCAAAGCATAAAGTAAAATCTCCAATGGCTACTGCTGAGACTCATTCTCCGCTGCCCATTGAGATGGTAATCTCGTCATGCTTCAGCTGCCTTGTCGGCCTGAACCCCTGCAAAGTATAACGAACATGGTCAGTAGCTCCAGTATCCACTACCCAAGAATGGGTAGAAACTGATGCTAAACATGTTTCCGTTATAAATGCACATGACATACCTTGTCTACCCGTGCTAGGCACTAGACAATCTACTTCACTTCGCTTGCGTTTGCAAGGCCTCGTGATAGCCTCTGCCTGATCAGCCTCTTCTAACCGCTTAAGTAATTCCTTTGCCTCAATCATAGTCTTATCAAAGACCTTCATGAATTGAGCAAATTCTGAAGCTTTCTGGTCAAATTCCCATCGTTCTAGTGCCAAGAGTAACTCTGGAAGAGTGTACTTGCACTTGGTACCAAGGGACTTGATGAAATCACCATAAGAATCAGAGAGAGAGTGCAGGACGATATTGATTTTAGCCCGACTAGTGATTCGTCCACCTCTCTTTCTGTACCTTCTCATAATTTCCATCATGCTGTCAAGATGCAGAGACAACGAACTCCCATCAGTCATCTTCTTGCAGACCAGGTCTTCCACAAGACTGTAACTGACAGTTCGTCTCACCTTCCCATATACCTTTATTAGATCCCTCCATATCTCAACAAAAGATTGGTACTGATCGTATTTGAGCCTTAGTTCTCTGGATAGAGTTTTCTTAATGAGAATGCGGGAAAACTCATAAGAAGTTCTTCATCTTTCATAGAACACTCGCTCATAACCAGTGCAATTCCAATACTTGGGAGATAAAGGATCCATATAGAGTATACGAGAATGATTTGCAATGTGGAGTATTTCCATGAAGCAAAACTTCCACTCAGGAAAATTCGGACCGGTTAAAGGATTTGATGTCAAGAGATAAATGATACGATGAATAGACATGTCTGAAAACAATAAATTAAAATACCAATTAAAACATAGTCGCAGAACATTGAAACAATTAAATATTGAAACCTTATGATAAAGCAATATTAATGTTTCCTCCAATTTGCCTAAGTATTACTATTGCAAGCCACACATGTGGACGTTTA
>JAPKLW010001560.1:0-36385 GCA_026898455.1 Plectranthus barbatus
CCAATTCTAATCGATCGCAAAGCTTCGAATTAAATTCGATAACAAAATATAAATGTCGGAAATTCGATAAATACATTAAAATTTACGAGGGGCGTTACATTAGAATAAAAAATGGGTATTAGAAATAAAAGATATGGAAATATTAGAAATAAAAACAATTATAATAGAAATATATAAAAGAAAGGGTATTTATGGAAGTAAATTTAATGAAAAGGTACTTTGGCTATTTCATAATTTCACTCTTTTCCATTCTTCTTATCCCATTGTACCTTTTCATGCAATTAAATCCTGAAAAAGTGGCGTTCCTCGATGAGCCTAGTCCTTTGGAGTAAGTCAGGTGTAACAAGATAAGCAAAAATGTATTACTCTCTCCGTTCCTAATTATTAGTTCCATTTCGAAATGATATGATAATCAATGTTTGTGAGTGTAGTGAAATTAATAATTTATTGGTGAGTGTGAAAAAGCTTACCATTTTAGGAAATGAGATTAATAAATGAAACAGACCAAAATAGTGAGTGAGACTAATAAATTAGGATAGAGGGAATATATCTATAAATTTGTATAACCTTCTTGAAGTAGATTCGTATAAACCTAAGTGAGGTTTAGTTCAAACGAATTGTATGGTTTACTATCCAATATAAATAAAAAAAGAAGAAAAAATATACTGTTAGGAAATATTCTTATTAATTGTTATTTTGGAGTGTCAAAAGAATGTACAAAAACCACCAAGTTAGAAGTGTCTCTAGATAAGCTTAGTACGTATAAACTTGTAAAGTTTTGTTAGGATATGAATCGAATTATAATAAAACTGACAAAGTTGATCAAGACAAACTTGATGGAAACTCAAAACCCCAATTTGGATCGTGTGAAGAGAAAGAAGAGACCAACTTCTAGTTTGGAGTTGTTGACTATGAGAAACTAATCGAAGACAACAGCCTGGATCATCTCCAGTTTAAAAGTTAAGTTTCTAATCACATGAAGAGACAAAGAGAATAAGTAAGAGGAATCATAAAGATTAGTACAAAAGAATGGAGATTCCTTAAAGACTGATGAAGCACAAACTAGTTTAGATTCTTGGACTGACAGAGTTGTTCTTACACAAAAGCAAAATGTTAACATCTTGTATCAAGAAAAGGACGTAGCAGGTGCAAGACACAAGCGTCCTGCTCCCGTTAGAAAAGAGACGCATCAAATTGGATGATGCTCAAATATCTCCAAACGGCTACAAATTTAAAATGCTTCCACTTCGTCTATTTATAGACGAAGTACTCAGAGTGATAAATATAGAAACCTGAAAATAGCAACGACACTCTGCACAAGTGAAAACTCGAAGCATTTCTACCATCAAGGCTAACTATCAGCCTATCGTGTGTCATCTATTGAACACGAGACTCGTAGCTTCTAATCGAGTTATCTTTTTAGTGTTCTTTTTCTCCAATAAAGAACACAACAGTCGCTGCAGATCTCCAGCAGTAATTATTACACACGTCTAGACAACCAGCTCGATAGTTTAGGAGGAACTATAAAGCTCTCAACATCCAGAGGAGGAGACTGCATGGTGCGCCACACTCCAGGTCTGCGAAGCCAAAGGAACCAAAGACCTAGACGAGTGCGCTAGTGAACTGGTGGACACTAGCATTTACCAGCTAGCGATAGATCGCGAGACCATTCTGTAACGGAGGCTTAATGAATTTTCCGACCATGGTCTAAAGAGAGGACGTAGGACGTGTTGTTCGAACCTCTATAAATCCTTGCTCTTTACTTATTTTTATTTTTCTGCAAGATTTTGAGACTCAACACATTCTAGCGTTGCATGATATTCGAACTGAACAATTAAATCCTTACTCGCTGAAAAACTGTTTTCAGAAACGCAAACTGGTCGAGAACCACCAGTTTGTGAGTGCAAGTTTGATCTAAAATTTTCCGCTGCACATTATACTTACTTTGATCTTCGGACCAACAAGTGGTATCAGAGCAAGTCGGTCTTTACAGACTGAACTGCTTTGAGTCTCCATGGACTGGATCTATTTCTTTGCATTTTTTGTCTAGCGAGCAAGTTTTATATTCAAGGTGAATATTGCAAAGCTGCCTCCTTACTCGGCAGAGAAGTTCACCATCTGGAAGAAGAGGTCAATTATCCAACTCAAGAGTATACATCCAGAGTTGGTTGAAGTAATTGAGCATGAACCAATAAAGATCATGAAGGTCAACACCCGAATCGGAGGTGAATATGGACCAAAAATGATCGACGCGTCCAACTGGACTCCATTTCTCATGAAATGATCTTGTCATCTCTACCCGAGGCACTTGTCGATGAAGTCATGCAATTCGACAATGCTAGGGAAATAAGGGACTACCTTGGAGGCTTGTGTCAAGAAACAGAACAAATGAAATGGAACAAGCTCCAAGTATGAGTCTTTCCAGATGCTTCCCGGAGAAAGCATCAAATCCATGGAGGCAAGATTCGATACAATTGTGAGCGAACTCAAGGCATAGGACAATGTATACTCTAACCGCAGATCTCAATGCAAAAATTTTGTCAAAAATGCCAAATAAGACTAGTTCGTGAAGACAACCGACTTGAAAGAGAGAGATCTCTTCAAGATCTCTACAAATGAGCTTTCGCCCAACTCCAAACTCACGAGTGGGATATTCAAATGGTGAAAAAAAATGAAATCGTTCAAGTGGCCAGTTCACCAACCCACCACACCGAAGATGCATCATACTTCATCAAGAAATATGCTAAATGGAGATTGAGAAAGCAGTTCCAAACTAACAGACCAGTCGGCCAGTCAAATTCGGTAAAGGAGGCATCCTCTGCCTCAACCTCTTACCAGAAGGGAGGAGAGAGCTCTGTGGAAGAGCTTGAAGAACAAATGAGGACACTGGCCAAGCTCTTGGAGAAAGAAAAGGCTAAGACGAATGTTTCTCAATCAGAAGACAAGAAATTCGTAAAAAGTTCACCTCAATCTTACTTCGAATGCAACTCTCCAGATCACTTCAAGTTCGAATGTCTACATGTGGACAAAGATGAGAAAGAAAGGCTCAAAAAGATTTTTGAGCGAAGAGCTTTAAATGCCATTGTCAAGGCGATGTTGTCAAGAACAGAGGTTCCAGACATCCCCAACAATAATGATGGATATATCACATCGGACGACAATTCAGAGGAAGAAGCGCTGCTAGTATTACTAGCTACAATCGATGAAGGAAGCAACAATGACTTAGAAGCTGAGATGGCCTTAAACGCAACTAGTGATGAGGTAACTGACTCACTACTAGTTTCCATTCTTCCTGCATGCATATTAGAGGACTCTGAATCGTATTTCTCTGATTCAGCAGACGTTTCCCTTGATCTTATTTCTAAAGAGTTTACAAAGTTTTATGAAGTGAAAAATATTTTAACCGGTGAAAACTCCTCGCTAAAAGTGCAATTTTTAGTATCGACCATTAAGATTAACAGGTCTCGGTCTGCCAGCGAGGAACTGGCCAAACTTAGGAAAGAACACTCTAACCTTTTAAATGATTTTAAACATCTTAGAATAGAGTGTGATTCCCTGAAAATGGAAAAATCTTGAGCAGAAACCATGTAAATGTTCCTTTGTATAAAGCTTAAGAGAACTTGAAGAAGTGCTCTTTATTGAAAAAGACCCAAAGGATAAAACGTGTCTAGGTTTTAAAGAAAATGATTTGAGCAATTCTGCATCTTCCTCAGAAACTGACACTGGCAAACAAAAATTATGTTTCATCAAAGAAAAATCCCAGTGATCGGTCAAGATTGAAGGGCAAATGGGTAGCCAAAAATATCCAGGGTTTTGCCAGAAATGCTAAATATTGGACTGCTAACAACCGTAAACTGTCTAATCAGGAAATGATAAGGAGGCCAGCTTATTGGTAAAAACTGGTAAAACAGTATATTCTCAAACTGGTCCAATCACAAACTGAGAGGAAACCAGTTCTACCCAAGAAACTGGTTAAGTAGTATGTTCCTACTGTAAGGAAGCCAGTTTCAACAATCGATTTGATGAAGCAGCCAGTTTCAACAATCGGTTTGATGAAGCAGCCAGTTTCAACAATCGGTTTGATGAAACAACCAGCTTCAGTTTGGCAAAAGTCAACCAACCAACCTGGTAATTCATTTAATGATACGATCCTCGCCGGAAGGTTTAGATCGCAGCCTAGGAACTCGAACGGTACGACTCAGACACGATGTGAAAACAAACTGAACAACTGAAGATGGAGGGATCCAACACCTTTGGATTTGAAAACCTTCAAGTACCGTAGTCCAGAATAAATTCTCCTACGACCCAAGAAGCGAATTGACCCAACAACGAAGGATATATGTGAAGACACCACCAATGGATAAGACTGTCCGATTGATTAGTCGAAATCGAAACCCTATGGATGAATAGGAATTTCGAAAATTTGAGCTCTCAAAAATAAAGAAGAAAAACCTCACAAATTTTATTAAACTGAAAGCTGAATGAAAATTGTTCCATACAAGGCCTATTTATAGGCAACTCAAACCCTAAACTAATAAGGAAATTAATTTAAAAATTAAAGGATTAAATTCAAAATTTAATTAAAACAAGGCCTAAACATGTTGGCCCAAAATAACTAAATAAATTAAACTAAGCTCAATCATTACACATAATTAAATTAATAACTTTTGGGCCTTCAATTAATTCTTCCAACACCATAGAATCCTTGGAATTATTTGCAGCTCAAATGCCTTTAACCAACAAACTCAATCCAGCCCTCAAAGTCCTTGCTCGAGCTCTAGTCATCGGCCCACTCGAAATGTAGACTAGATCGTCTCTCACAGCTGCTACATGGGCTCCATCATTCCCCTCCTCTTCAAGAAGATTTGTCCTCAAATCCAAACTGTCTCCTACATCAAAAGGACTTAAATCAGCAACATTAAATGTAGCACTCTCATCATACTCACCTGGCAAGTCCAATTTGTATGCATTATCATTCACTTTCTCCAACACTTGGAAGGGACCATCTCCACGAGGTAAATACTTCGATCTTCGCTGCAAAGGAAACCTCTCCTTTCTCATATGCAGCCAAACCCAATCTCCAGGCTCGAACAATAGCTTCTTGCGCCCTTTATTCGCCTGCATGACATACTGCTCAGTACGGCACTCAATGTTTTGCCTAGCCTTCTCGTGAATCTGCTTCACAAAATCAGCTCGTTTTTGTGTTGGAATTGTATACGTAAAAGCATTATGATTGGTATATTAGGAAACATTATGTTTGATATACTGGTAATCATTAATGACTTGTAATAAACAACTCCTGTCTGAATTAACAATCATACAATGCGAACAAACACATCCAATTATCTCGTCGAAAGGGAGATCATACGGTGTGTAAGAGATCACAGAAGATCGTATAGATCATTCGACCTAGCGAGATATAAACAATTATCACAGCTGAGACAATTTCTGGTGTGGCTGTCGGTTTAGGCTATGACACACAAGTACATAAGTGGTTTATCTTGACTGCTTTGTGTGACCGGTACATCTCAATGTATTGATAGGATCAACAGTGAGATGAACCATTTTACTTGACATATGAATGAGTAAGATATCGGTAACTTGGTCGGATCTAAATTCTATTGAAAGCTAAGGGGCACACATGGGTTGACTGTCACTTTGACTTGCTATGGTGGAGAGTCTTACATGTACTCGTATATCTGCATCTTGGGTGATGGCAGCTTGTGTGGGGTTTCCTCAGGCTGGATTTAGATAACCATATTCGTTTCAGGATGGTGACATTCCCTGGGAAGCTCACGAGGTTCGTTATGCTAAGTCTTGCAGGCTGAATCATTGATTCAAGCATAAGCGATAAGGGTTGAGTGGTACTACTCAGGAATAATAAGAGATTAATTAATTACAGCTAATTGTAGTACGTTGAATTAATTAATGAATGTCTGAAACCTTAAATATGGGGATTAACCAAGTCAATGCAACCCGTTCCTAATAACGTGGTAATAAAGTGGTAGGTCAGCATTAATTCTCTGGTGGCATGAATTAATGTTTATTGATTAATTATGTTCTGGGTTGAACATGGAATTAATTAATAGGAGACCCACTTTATTATTTGCATTTGATCCCTGGTCTGGCCCAACACTGCTCAAAGCCCATTAGGGTTTATTAAACCCTAATAGCCCATTCTCCAGATCTATATAAATAGATAAATCTCTCATTTTCCTATATAAGTTTGAAGTTTCAAATCAGAAACCCTAGAGAGATTGAGAGAGAGTGGGCGACTGTAGATCCGGTAGCGTATCCTCACCAGATTTCTGGATCGAGCAAGGGAACAAATCAGAAGATCAGATCTGTAGGATTACCATCATTTTGATCGATTCCAGATCCAGATCTACTCCATCATCATTGTCATCATCGATCTAGATCTGTAGATCAGTCGCTGGAGTCTCAGGTATTCCTTTGAATCTACGAATTAAATTAAATAGGAGCATGCATAGAACATTTACTGTTTGTCATGATATTTATTTTGATATCCATAAATTGAATACGGAGTTATAATAAATGGCAATTCGTGTTGCCTATTGTAGACTCAGTTCCTACAATTGGTATCAGAGCGAGGTTCGTATTTTATGGCTCTGTCAGAAAATAAATTTTGACATTCAGTTTATGCATGTTATTTAATTTATTGTGGATGTTTTTGTTCTCGTGGCCCCTCTCTGTTTTGGTTTTGTTTTAAATCGCGAGAAAATCCGCGATTCGATTGATAGGGAAAAATCTGTAAAAGATCTAGATCTATTTCTTTGTATTTTCATTTCAATCTGTAAAAATACTCAAAGACCAAGTTGAGATGGAGAACGAGTCTTCCCAGCAATCAGTCAGCCACCTGCAGCCACTCACCGGTGACCGGCGGCCGGCAGAGGACGGCGGCGCACGTGTAGGACGGCGGCGGCGCGTAGGAACCCTTAGGGTTTGGCCTGCGCGCGGCCGGGTCACCTCCAACCGTGCGTGCGTGCATTTTTCCCCGACCAGCAGGACCGTCCCTGGCATCCTCTCGGTCAGAAGTAACGGGCGGAGGGTTTGGGCTCGTGGCGGAACCCTATTCGTGAGGGTGGCGGCGGCGCACAGCAGACCAGTTCTGCATGTGGCTGGGCCGCACCCTCGCCGACTCTGCAACCCGCCTCTCCTCTCGCTCCCTCTATCGCCTCTGATGGCGACGATGACGGTGGCGTCGGGCGGCAGAGGCGCGTGGCAGTTCGCAAAAAAAAACAGCAGCCTGTCGCATTTTCTCGCAACTGCAGCAGGCTCAGACGTTGCCGGTCATGTCCAGCGGTCCTCCTCTGGCCGACGACATCGCGCGAGGGTGGTGGCAGGCGTGGGTGGTGCGGCTGCGGCGGTCAGAGGCGGCGGCGACGGCTGCAAAGGTGGGTGGCGGCTAGGGTTTCAAACAAACCCTATGGTTTGTGCAGCTGGGCCTGTTTTCGGGCTCCCCAGCCCGGAGGTGGCCTGATTGAGCTGTGAACCCTAGTCTTGGCCCACTGTGCAGCCCGATTTGCAGTTTTTCAGTGGGAGCCCTATTCTGAAGATCTGTATTTTTTTAAAGTCTTGTAATAGATATGTTTTAATTTGTAATCGCATCAAAGGGGCCACGAGAAATTTTATTTGTTTATTTAATTATTTTCTCGTATGATGTGATTTATTATGTGCGCACTAGTAAATAATAGGAAAGCATGCTACTGCTTTTATTATTTATTTTTAAAGCATGTTGTAGATAATAGGGAAGCATGTTATTACTTTATTATTTACTGTTCAAAACATGCTTTATGTGATTTATTTTATGTGTTAAATTATGTCTATAAATTCCGGAATCATGTTGGAAAATGTGATGGAATTTTGGATGTGACATAATTTATTGATCATAAAATAATATGTGCGCATAAGAACCTTTTGAAAGAAAAAGACTAAGCTAGATTTTTTAATTAAAATCAACAAGACCTCCACAATGCGGTCTCTTATTAGAAGTGGTCAGTGAAGTGAGTAGACGTCTACACGATCGTAGCCTGCTTACTTTATTTGTTCATAAGTTCTAATAGATGAGATTTCTAAATAAAACATTTAAACATGTGAGAAGTGGACAGTGAAGTGAGTAGACGTCTACACGACCGTAGCCTGCTTACTTTATTTGTTCATAAGTTCTCTAGGATTGTTTTAAGTGAGATAACAAAGGTTGTAAGAGGCATGCATCATGGGTCTCGTACGTCTGACAAATCATCCTTTTAACTTCCGGAGTTAGAATTGTGGTCAAATGCTTACATGTTGCCTGAGTACTAACTCCTGAATGATGTCCCTGCTCAGATAGGTTGAACATGGTCTTAGTTTTATCTCCGATTATTAATTTCATTTGCCGGCGAATACCTGGCATGGATTGAAATTAAAAACTGGAACTTCGAAGAGCAATCTGGTTAGGTGGTCTGCTGTAAACGTCTTCGAAAGGAGCTTACAGTAGATGCACCTTGGCAATTGGGGGAAACAATTGTATTGTTTTATCAAAAGGTTACAATGCATATTTGTTTCAATGTTCTGCATGTATGTACTTACTTTAATCAATTATTGTTTTCATATATGTCTATGAATAATGTCATAAATATATTGGCACAAAATCAATTAACTGGTCTGAATTTCCTGGAATGGAAGCGCAACTTGGATTATATCCTAGTTGCAGAGGAACATCAATATGTTCTTAACACTCCGTGTCCAGCTGTCCCTACTGCTGAGTCAACTGATGTGGAGCGGAACCTCTATGACAAGTGGGTCAAGTCTAATAATGTAGTCAAGTGCTACATGATGACCACTATGTCTAAGGTGCTCCAGCAACAACATCAGCACTATGACAAAGCAGCTGAGATTATGGATAGTCTCACAATTACTTATGGGGAATCGGATAGAGCTGTCAGATTTAAACTCATGAGGGAAATCGTGAGTTGTAAAATGACTGATGGTAGCTCAGTGAGGGAGCACGTTGTTTCCTTGACTCATCTCATGGATGAACTGATGTTGCATGGAGGAGGTATTGACGGGAAAGCCCAGGTCGATATCATACTCAACTCACTTCCGAAGTCTTTTGAGAACTTTAGGCTGAATGTTGTTATGAGTAAAAAAGAGTACACTCTTAATGAGTTACTTAGTGATCTCATGGCAGTTGAATCAGTCATGCAACCTAAAACGGAAGTCTTAGTTTCTTCCGGTAGTTGCCCTGCTTCATCGAAAGGTGCTAAAGGGGTGATTGGAAAGAAATTCAAGAAGACATCATTTGGAAGCAAAAGTTCTGGGAAAAAGAAGACTGTGACACCGGGGAAGAAGGGCAAGTGTTTTTGTTGTGGAAAAACTGGTTACTGGATGAAGGATCGTCTGACCAAGCGGGTTGGACAAGGTACGTCATTAGCATTTGTAACGGAAACATGTTTAGCATCTGTTTCTACCCATTCGTGGGTAGTGGATACTGGAGCTACTGATCATGTTTGTTACACTTTCAGGGATTCAGGCCGAGAAGGCAGCTGAATGATGACGAGGTGACGATCTCCATGGGTAATGCTGCTCGTGTGTCTGCAGTAGCAGTTGGAGATGTTACATTATGCTTTCAAGACAATGTTTTGATTTTAAGAGATGTTTTGTATGTGCCGGATTTTCGGCGGAACCTTATTTCTGTTTCCTGTTTAATAAATGATGGATTTTCACTTATTTTTTATAGTCATGTTACTATCAATGGCAATAACGGTGTTATCTGTCGTGGGATACAGAAAGACTCTCTTTATATCATAACTTGTTTGCATAAATCTTCCGTGAATGCTGCATATAACTCATTTAATCATAAGAAGAGAAAGTTTTCATCTTCTAATGAGGATCTTACATATCTATGGCATCTGAGACTAGGTCACATCAATCTAAAGAGGATCAAGAGACTCGTGGATGATGGAACTTTGGATTCAATCCAGGTAGTTCCACATCGAGTTTGTGAATCCTGTATAGAGGGAAAGATGACGACCAGGATTTCAAGGCAAGTCAGTCTCGAGCAAGTGATGTGTTGGAACTGATCCACTCTGATTTATGTGGACCGATGTCCACGCAAGCTCATGGAGGATTTAAGTATTTCGTCACTTTTATTGACGATTACTCGAGATTCGAGTATGTTTACTTACTTCACTATAAGTCTGAATGCTTTGAGAAATTCAAGGAATTCAAGGCGGAAGTAGAGAAGAAGTTAAACAAGACCATTAAGTCATTACGATCTGATCGTGGTGGTGAGTATCTCAGTGACGAGTTCTTGCATTTTTTATCAGAGCATGGGATTACATCCCAATAGACCGCACCAGGCACTCCTCAGCAGAATGGTGTGGCGGAAAGAAGAAATAGGACTCTTCTTGAAATGGTTAGATCTATGATGAGTTATGCGAGCTTGCCTGTTTCGTTTTAGGGCCACGCGTTACTAACAGTGGCGTATCTGCTGAACCTGGTACCTTCTAAGTCAGTTCCTAAAACACCCTCGGAAGTCTGGCATGGGCGAAAGCCCAATGTGTCAAAGATAAGAGTGTGGGGTTGTCCGGCATATGTTTTGTCGAAGGAACCTGATAAGTTAGAAGGTAGGTCCAAGCTAATGTTGTTTGTGGGATACCCCAGACAAACGAAAGGTGGTTATTTCTACTGTCCTGAGGATCAGAAGATCGTTGTTAGCACCAACGCAAGATTCTTGGAGGACGAGTTTGTGAAAAACCACAAATCCAAAAGTGATATAATTCTTCAAGAAATTAGAGACGATGATGCGCTTCCATTAGGAAAACCCCGTGGAAGATTGAGTGTACCTCTCGAAGGTATGGAACCAACTGCACAGTTGCCAGTGCAAGGATTTGATCCACAAGTAACTGCACCAACTGTTGATGCAATACCAGTGCTTCGTCGTAGTGGGAGGGTACCTCACCAACCCGAGCGGTATATGTTCATGGGAGAGTCTTCGGACTTGATCCCGAAAGACGGACTAGATGATACCGACCCATGGACATACGACGAAGCAGTAAATGACAAAGATGCGGAAAAATGGCATAAAGCCATGGATTCAGAAATTGAATCAATTACTTCTATGGATGTATACCAGAAGTCTGCGCTACCAGATGACTTTCGGGCAATAGGTTGCAAATGGGTATACAAACGGAAGAAAGGTTAGAAAGGAGAAATAACAGCTTTTAAAGCCAGGTTGGTGGCGAAGGGTTATAGTTAAAAAGAGGGCATTGACTATGACGAGACCTTCTCACCGGTAGCCATGCTCAAATCCATTCGAATTCTTCTATCCATAGCAGCACATATGGGCCTAGAAATCTGGCAGATGGATGTCAAAACCACATTTTTAAATGGGTACCTTGAGGAAGGTCGTGACATCTATATGCAGCAGCCAGAGGGTTATGTGAAGGATGGTGAAGAGCATCTTGTCTGGAAGCTAAAGAAGTCCTTGTATGGACTTAAACAAGCTTCACGGTCATGGAAAAAGCGTTTCGATGATGTGATTAAATTCTATGGATTTTCACAGTGCAAAACTGAAAGTTGTGTGTACCGATTATACGTCAGCAGAATCGTGGTATTCCTTGCACTTTATGTAGATGACATTCTTCTATTCGGCAACGATGTGAAGGTGTTGTCAGACATAAAGAGATGGTTATCCGAACAGTTTCAAATGAAGGACCTAGGAGACGCTGGATACATCCTTGGGATTAAAGTCTTGCGTGATCGCAAGAAGAGGATGTTAAGCTTGTCTCAGGCCGCTTATATTGATACTGTAATTACTCGTTTTAGCATGCAAAATGCTAAGAAAGGATTGCTACCTTTCAGACATGGTGTTCCTCTGTCTAAGGCACAATGCCCTGCAACAGAAGACGAGAAGGATGAGATGGCTAAAGTACCATATGCTTCGGTAGTGGGAAGTCTCATGTATGCGATGCTATGTTTGAGGCCAGATATCTGTTATGCCGTGGGCATGGTGGCCAGATATCAGTCTAACCCTGGACAGGCACACTGGACCGCTGTCAAACACATTCTCAAGTATCTGAAAAGAACTCGAGACTATTGTCTTGTTTATCAGTGTGAGAATTTGTGCCCTGTGGGTTATACGGATTCAAATTTCCAGACGGATCAGGATGAGAAGAGATCGACCTTGGGCTATGTGTTCACCTTGGGAGGTGGAGTTGTATCATGGAGGAGTGCGAAACAGAAATATATCGCGGACTCCACCATGGAAGCTGAGTATGTGGCAGCTTCAGAAGCTTCTAAAGAAGCAGTATGGCTCCGGAACTACCTCCAAGAGTTAGATATTGTTCTAAGTTTGCCCAAGACTATCACGGTATATTGTGATAATGATGGTGTAGAAGCAAACTCTAAGGAACCAAGAACTCACAAGGCGTCAAAGCACATAGAGAGAAAGTACCACATCATACGAGAAATCGTAGCAAGGGGCGATGTGCAAATAGAGAAGATTGACACGAAGGATAATCTAGCTGATCCATTTACAAAGGGCTTACCACAGAAGGCATACAAGGGTCACGTTCGTAGCCTAGGGCTGAGGTAGATGCCGACCACCTGGTGACCAAATGTAATAGCTAGATTAGAATAGACACATGTTATACTCAGGAAAGAAATGGTATAATGCTTTGAGTATATGTGGGAGATTGTTGGAATTGTATACGTAAAAGCATTATGATTGGTATATTAGGAAACGTTATGTTTGATATACTGGTAATCATTAATGACTTGTAATAAACAACTCCTGTCTGAATTAACAATCATACGATGCGAACAAACACATCCAGTTATCTCGTCGATAGGGAGATCATACGGTGTGTAAGAGATCACAGAAGATCGTATAGATCGTTCAACCTAGCGAGATATAAATAGTTATCACAGCTGAGACAGTTTCTGGTTTGGCTGTCGGTTTAGGCTGCGGCACACAAGTACATAAGTGGTTTATCTTAACTGCTTTGTGTGACCGGTACATCTCAATGTATTGATAGGATCAACAGTGAGATGAACCATTCTACTTGACATATGAATGAGTAAAGATCTCGGTAACTTGGTCGGATCTAAAGTTTATTGAAAACTGAGGGGTACACATGGGTTGACTGTCACTTTGACTTGCTATGGTGGAGAGTCTTACATGTACTTGTTGGGATTGTATACAGAAAGCATAAATGATTACGTGTTTGTATACTGGCCTTCATTTATGTGTTACATCAACAATTCTCGCTATCTGATAAATGTGAACATACGACGAACTATAATATCCTTTTATCTCGTAGATAGGGATGACCATATGGTGTGTAGGAGATCACAGAGGATCATATGGTTCATTTGACCTAGCGAGATATAAACAGTATCACAGCTGAGACGGTCCCTGGATAGGCTGTCGGTCTAAGCTGCGGCACATCGGTTTATAAGTGGGCTTATCCTAGCTACTTGATGTGTCGGTACATGTTTATGTATTGATGGGATCAACAGTGGGATGTGCCATTCTCATTGACATATGAATGAGCCAGATCCCTAACATACTTCCTATGATCTTAAACCTAACTGAAGGATAAGGGGCACACACAGATTGACCGCACTTTAATTTACCATGGTGGCGAGTCTTACATGTACTCTTATACCCGTATTTTGGGTGTCGGCAATTTGTGTGTGGCCTGCTTAGTCTGGACGTTTAGGTAAGCATATCCGTTTCAGGATGGTGACATTCCCTGATGAGCTCACAAGGTTCTTTATGCTAAGTCCTGCAGGCTGAATGATTTGTTCAAGCATAAGAGAAAAGGGTTGAGTGGTACTAGTCAGGAAATAAGATATTAATTAATTGTGGTTAATTGTCATAAACCAAATTAATTAATGAATGTCTAAAACCTTAAATATGTGGATCATGTTAGTTTAATGCAACCCGTTCCTAATTACGTGGTAATAAAGGGGCGAGTCAACATTGTTACCGTGGTGAAGGTTAAAACAATGTTTTATTAATTAATTATGTTCTGGGTTGAACAAGGAAGAATTAATTAATAAAGAGGGCCCACTTTATTATTTGCATTTGATCCCTGGTCTGGCCCACACACTGCTCAAGCCCAGTTAGGGTTAGGGTTTCTCAAAACCCTAACACTATAAATAGTCTCCACCTCTCAGATCAGATGGTAGCCACCACAGTATACTTTTGAGAGAGAGAGATTGGGCGATCAGTAGGAGGATTTTTCTGATCGAATCCTCCGGCTTTCTGATTCAACTTGGTGGATAATCCTCACCAGATTTCCAAGGAGCAAGGGAACAGATCAGAAGATCAGATCTGTAGGAACACAATCAAAGAAGGAGTTCCATTCCGCTTCAGATCTTGCTTCATCGTTAATTCTCCGATCTAGATCTGTAGATCAAACGATTGAAGAAAGGTATAATCCCTTATCCATCCTATGCAATTAATTTTGTAGGAACATGCATAGGATTCGCATGGTTTATTTAATTGTATTTATTTTGATACCCTAAGAACGGTCCTGCGAATTAAATAACAACTCACGTTGTTGATTGTAGACTCGAATCCTACAGTACTCGTATATCTGCATCTTGGGTGATGGCAGTTTGTGTGGGGTTTCCTCAGGCTGGATTTAGATAACCATATTCGTTTCAGGATGGTGACATTCCCTGGGAAGCTCACGAGGTTCGTTATGCTAAGTCCTGCAGGCTAAATCATTGATTCAAGCATAAGCGATAAGGGTTGAGTGGTACTACTCAGGTATAATAAGAGATTAATTAATTACAGCTAATTGTCATACGCTGAATTAATTAATGAATGTCTGAAACCTTAAATATGGGGATTAACCAAGTTAATGTGTAACATCTCAGGCCTTGCCCCTTGCGGGCGAACTACCTTCCGATGTCAGGTCTGTAGTCCGATGCACCCCAACCCTTCTCTGGCTTACCCAGCAGGTTGTTGATAGCGGGGATCGAACAGCTCAACTGGTTACACCACATCCATAAGGATTGGTGTTAAATGATAGGTCTGGGGTTCGATCCCCGTTATCAACAACCCACTAGGTAAGCCAGAGAGGGGTTGGGGTGCATCGGGCTGCAGACCTGACAGTCCAAACCCGGAAGGTAGTTCGCCCGCAAGGGGCAAGGCCCGAGGGGGACGACTGTTACATAATGCAACCCATTCCTAATAACGTGGTAAAAAAGGGGTAGGTCAGCATTAATTCTTTGGTGGCATGAATTAATGTTTATTGATTAATTATTTTCTAGGTTGAACATGGAATTAATTAATAGGAGGCCCACGTTATTATTTGCATTTGATCCCTGGTCTGGCCCAACAATGCTCAGAGCCCATTAGGGTTTATTAAACCCTAATAGCCTATTCTCCAGATCTATATAAATAGATAAATCTCTCATTTTCCTATATAAGTTTGAAGTTTCAAATTAGAAACCCTAGAGAGATTGAGAGAGAGTGGGCGGCTGTAGATCCGGTAGTGTATCCTCACCAGATTTTCGGATCGAGCAAGGGAACAGATCAGAAGATCAGATCTGTAGGAATACCATCATTTTGATCGATTCTAGATCCAGATCTACTCCTTCATCATTGCCGTCATCGATCTAGATTTGTAGATCAGTTGCTGGAGTCTCAGGTATTCCTTTGAATCTACGAATTAAATTAAATAGGAGCATGCATAGGACATTTACTGTTTGTCATGATATTTATTTTGATATCCATAAATCGAATCCGGAGTTATAATAAATGGCAATTCGTGTCGCCTATTGTAGACTCAGTTCCTACATTCTGCCCATCAAGGTTAGTAAATTCTTGTGTAGGTAAAGGAGATAAATCCAAAGGAGTCAAAGGATTAAAACCATACACAATCTCAAAAGGGGAAAACTAAGTAGCAGAATGAATTGAACGATTATGAGCAAACTCAACATGAGGCAAACATGCTTCCCAATTCTTAATATTCTTCTTAAGTACAGCTCTCAACAATGCAGATAAAGTCCTATTAACTACTTCAGTTTGACCATCAGTTTGTGGATGACAAGTAGTACAAAACAACAACTTAGTCCCTAACTTACACCACAAAGTCTTCCAGAAGTAACTCAAGAACTTAGAATCTCTATCAGAAACAATTGTCCTAGGTATACCATGCAATCTAACAACTTCCCTAAAAAACAAAGCAACAACATGTGATGCATCATCAGACTTATGACAAGTAATAAAATGAGCCATCTTAGAAAACCTATCAACAATCACAAATATAGAATCACTACCACGCCCAGTACGTGGCAAACCTAGCACAAAATCCATAGAAATATCAACCCAAGGTGCAGTAGGGATAG
Organism: Plectranthus barbatus; assembly: GCA_026898455.1. Taxonomy (NCBI): domain Eukaryota; kingdom Viridiplantae; phylum Streptophyta; class Magnoliopsida; order Lamiales; family Lamiaceae; genus Plectranthus; species Plectranthus barbatus. The sequence continues at coordinate 16,372 of JAPKLW010001560.1, forward strand.
GTAAAGGGTTATACAATCCATGGGAACTAGACCTAGACTTAGCCTGTTTATAAGTAAAGCATCTACCACAGACCCTCTCAACATCACGTTTCATGCGAGGCCAAAAGAAATGCTCATGCAACACAACAAAAGTCTTAGCAATACCAAAATGACCCATCAAACCACCTCCATGAGACTCTAACAGCAATAATTCTTGTAGAGAACACCTAGGAATGCACAACTTATTTCTCCTAAATAAAAAACCATCATGCCAAAAATACTCACCACTAGCAGATGTCTCACATGCAGTATAAATATCACCAAAATCCTCATCAGATGCATACAGACTCTTAATGCATTCAAACCCAAGCAACTTAGCATCCAAAGTAGAGATTAAAGCATACCTGCAAGACAGTGCATCAGCCACCACGTTTTCCTTACCTTGCTTATACTTGATGACGTAAGGAAAGGTCTCTACAAACTCCATCCATCTTGCATGCCTCTTGTTCAGCTTGTGTTGCCCCTTCAGATGCTTCAGCGACTCATGATTGGTCTGAATGATGAACTCCTTAGCCCACAAATAATGCCGCCACATTTTTAAGGCTCTCACCAAGACGTACGACTCCTTATTGTAAGTAGGATAGTTCAGCGTTGCTCCATTCAGCTTCTCGCAGAAGTATGCCATGGGCCTCTTCTCCTGCATCAAAACTGCACCAATACCAACACCAGAAGCATCATTCAATCTCAAATGTCTTAGAAAAATTAGGAAGAGATAATACCGGGGCATGTGTCAACTTGTACTTCAGCAACTCAAAAGCCTTCTCTTGCTCTTCTCCCCTTCTGAACTCCACAGTCTTCTTAATCATTTCAGTTAATGGGGCTGCAATGCTGCTGAAATGGGGTACAAAACTCCTATAAAAGCTGGCAAGTCCGTGAAAACTGCGAACATCACCAACATTCTTAGGTTGCGGCCACTCCTTGATAGCTCGAATCTTCTCTTCATCCACCTGCACTCCATCTGCACTAACAACAAAGCCAAGAAACACCAACTTATCTGTGCAAAAGATGCACTTCTTCATGTTAGCAAACAGTCTCTCCCTGCGAAGTACATCTAAAACAGACTTCAGATGTTCAAAGTGGTCATCATAACTCCTACTATAAATCAGAATGTCATCAGAATAAACCACTACAAATCTGCCAATAAAAGCTCTCAAAACATGGTTCATAAGAGGCATAAAAGTACTAGGAGCATTGGTTAAACCAAAAGGCATGACTAACCACTCATACAACCCAAGCTTAGTTTTAAAAGCATTTTTCCAGTCATCTCCCTCCTTAATCCTAATCTGATGATAACCACTTCGCAGATCTATCCTAGAAAACATACAAGCACCATGCAACTCATCTAACGTGTCATCTAAACGAGGGATAGGATGGCGATACTTAACCGTAATATTGTTGATAGCTCTGCAGTCGCAGCACATCCTCATGGTTGAGTCCTTCTTGGGCACAAGCAAAACCGGAACTGCACAAGGACTCAAACTCTCCCTCACGTGCCCTTTGGCCAGTAACTCTCCAATCTGCCTCTCTAGCTCCTTCGTCTCCTTCGGGCTGGTTTGGTTAGCTGGTCGATTTGGAAGGGTAGCTCCAGACACGAAATCTATCTGATGCTCAATCCCACGAATGGGTGGCAGCCCGGCTGGGATATCATCTGGAAAAACATCATCAAAATCCTGCTAAAGAGATGAAATAGAAGGGGGTAGAGAATCAGGAATGTTAGTTAAAACCAGGTTCTCCTTGTAGATCAACAACACCAATGGTTTCTCCTCCTGAATTGCCGACTTCGAATCCCCAACCCTAGCTAGAAATGACTGTTGCACCACCCCTTTCTCCTTATTACTTCGTGGTTGCATCTCATCACCCAACTCCTTCTGTAACTGGACTTGATCCTCATAGACTTGTTTAGGGGTCAGAGGAACAAGTGAGATCTTTTTCTGCCGGAACTCGAAGGAATACTTGTTCGTGAAGCCATCATGCTTCACTCGCCTATCAAACTACCACGGATGCCCTAAAAGTATATGACTCGCTGCATAGGAGTCACATCACACATCACCTCATCCTCGTATTTCCCTATGCAAAATGGCACCTTGACTTGCTTCACTACTTTGATGACGCCACTATCATTCAGCAACTGCAGCTTGTATGGTCTAGGGTGATTCATCACCTGTAACCCTAACTTTGTCACTATCGACTGACTTGCCACATTGGTGCAGCTGCCTCCATCTATAATCATGCTGCAGACCTTATCGTTGATATGACAACGTGTATGGGAAATGTTCTCCCTCTGCTCCACATCTCTGGCTGCAGGTTGTGCATTCAAAGCCCTTCTCATCACAAAATTCAGCGCTGCAGGTGCCTCAATCTCTTCTGCATCTTCATCAGGATCATCCAAATCAGGCATCTACGGATTAGTCTCCTCATCAGTCACAATCTCTCCATAATCTTGACTCACCATGACTCTCCGATTTGGACAGTCATTAGCAGTATGTCCAAAACCCTGACACTTATAACACTTACGATCTCTATTCCGGGTTTCAATGGCAATAGATTTACCTTGAACTGCGGCATCTGATCTGGGCTTCACAAATGGCTTCTTCTCTCCTCGAGGCTCCTCCTCCTTCTTCCACGGAGCTCGTTTTGGTGTGGAACCACTGCCAGTCTGGTATTCTCTCCAACCTGTAGGGTTCTGCCTCGTATTACTATTGCTGCCCCTCCTCTTTAGCTGTCCCTCAATCTTGATCACCATGTGGACCGTGTCATCCAGCTCAACATAATGTTGCAGCTCCACTGTATTCCAGATCTCCCAATTCAGACCAGCCAGAAACCTAGCCATGGCTCGGATCATAGCCACTTCCATCTCCTTATAGTACTCATCCACACTCCGGGTACCCTACCTCAAACCCTGTAGCTTGTTATACAACTCTCGGTAGTAATGACTCGGCACAAAGTGCCTCCTCATAACAGCCTTCATCTCATCCCATGTCTCTATAGATCTCTCCCTATTCCTCCTCCGACTACTGACCAACTGATCCCACCACACAAGAGCGTAATCAGAGAACTCTACTGCAACCAGCTTTACTTTCTTCAACTCAGAGTAGTTGTGGCACTCGAACATCATCTCCACCTTTCTCTCCCATTCCAGATACAATTCGGGGTCATTCTTTCCCTGAAAGGACGGGATGTTCATCTTGATTGTCCTCAGATTGTTGTCATAAGAATCCTCCTCATAGTCATCGACGTCCTCCTCATCATGAGAACTCCATCTCCTATTGGAGCCTCGGCCTCCTCGACCGCCACGTCCTTTCCCAGTACTCCTATGACTACCAGATGAGTCACGCCTAGTCCTTTCTGTCACTGAGATCTCGAATTCATCCATTCGCTGATGCATGACATTCATCTCACTTTTCAGTAGCCTAGTCAATTCTGATTTCATGGCATCCATCATGTACTTCATTTGACCACCACCAATAGTCTCATCTCCTTTCATATCCTCAGAACTATTACTTTTAGACATACCTGCAAGAAAGGTTAGATAAAGATAAAAAGAAAGACCTCACCACCTCACTGACCCTCGTGTATCACTCAGTTATGTCAAAACACTCACACTCGTGTATCTCTCAGTATATAATGGCTTTTTCAATCCCTCTAATGATCTCACAGCCACTTTCCTTTTACCACTCTTTTCTCCTTTCTGACAAACTCAAAAATTCTTATAAAATTCCACGGACTTCAATTCGACAAACCAACAGGATAGGAAGACTCTAGACGACCCTTGGAATGTAAACGACCAAAAACGAGCGAAAAAAATTTTTGGAAAAACTTTCGGAGGGCAATAACTACTTGAAAATAAAGGAATTTGGCCAAAAAGCAATGTATATCACAGCATAGCAGTGCGTCTTGTAGAGCTCGCCGAGACATTTCCGAAAAGCACAATTAAGCCAAAAACGGACACCGGATGCAAAAGTTACGACAAAAACTGAATTCCCTGACGATAATGACAAAAAGGCACTAGTAGAAATTAAAAAAAAATAGGGATTTTTTATTTAATTTTACTCCCCTTCTTTTTCTATTTTCCCAACACTTTTTTTTCAATTTTTTTTTACGAATATTTTTTTCTCTTTGAACTCTATCTTTTATTTTTTAGTTCGAATTTTCTTTTCTTTTTTTTTTAATTTCGTCCCTTTTTTTTATAAAGTAGTTACCAAATTTTTTGGTAATTCAATCAAGAAGGAAATAAAATGGCCACCAAGGAAATAAGGTATTAATAAGGTAAAAAGGTATAAGGAAAGATTTGACTTAATCTAATATGGTAAGAAGGATAATTCAAATCTTGACGCACAAGGAGACTCACAATTTCGAAACCCTAACCACCAAAATTTCGAATAAAGCAGGACACAAGACAAGGAGAGACACGAAGAAATACGAATTACCAACGATAAAAAACAAGACACGACAAAACAAGACTCACTTTTTTTTTACACAAAGACACGAAAACTTGAAGAAAAGGAAGAGAAATGGTACAACCTAGCTCTGATACCAAAATGATACGATCCTCGCCGGAAGGTTTAGATCGCAGCCCAGGAACTCGAACGGTACGACTCAGACACGACGCAGAAGCAAACTGAAGAACTGAAGATGGAGGGATCCAACACCTTTAGATTCGAAAACCTTCAAGTACCGTAGTCCAAAATATATTCTCCTACGACCCAAGAAGAAAATTGACCCAACAACGAAGGATATATGTGAAGACACCACCAATGGATATGACTGTCCGATTGATTAGTCGAAATCAAAACCCTATGGATGAATAAGAATTTTGAAAATTTGAGCTCTCAGAAATAAAGGAGAAAAACCTCACAAATTTGATTAAACTGAAAACTGAATGAAAATTGTTCCATACAAGGCCTATATATAAGCAACTCAAACCCTAAACTAATAAGGAAATTAATTTCGAAAATTAAAGGAATAAATTCAAATTTTAATTAAAACAAGGCCCAAAATAACTAAATAAATGAAACTAAGCCCAATCATTACACATAATTAAATTAATAACTTTTGGGCCTTCGTTTAATTCTTCCAACACCATAGAATCCTTGGAATTATTTGCAGCTCAAATGCCTTTAACCAATAAACTCAATCCAACCCTCAAAGCCCTTGCTCGAGCTCTAGTTATCGGCCCACTCAGAATGTAGACTGGATTGTCTCTCACAGCTGCTACTTGGGCTCCATCATTTAATCAGAGAACCAAATCTTATACGAACTGTGAGTGGAGGAATATACCAAGTAGGGGGACCAACTACTTGAGGCCTGAGCCAAATAAGATTTCTTTTTCAAAGGCTAGGAAGGGAAACCATTGTGGTCAACAATCATGTGGTTTTTATCCATATCCAGAACCAGTGTTCCGAGGTCCAATCAGGAAATCTATTTCCAAAAAGACTGCGCACACTCTCACAATTTCTCAATCAAACATCATGCATTATATGAGAAGGAAGTGAAAGGTGGCATGAAAAAACATTGAAAAACTACTTGCCTTGACAGTGACTTATGTTTCGATCCCCAAAGTGTAGTTCTAACACACTAATCCTGTAGGACCCATAGTTACTCAAGGACCTAAAATATAATCTATGTTTTGTAGGAACAGGTAACCACAGACTAATCTCGAGAACAGAAGAACGTGTGGATACTAGACATTGGGTACTTTGCACACATGTTAAAGATAACTTTGCAAGTGGAATGCATGGCCTACAACACCATTCGTTGCCTCAGTACAAATTGTCTTTGATTTAGAGGTGAACTGGCTGATGGACTCTGTTGTGATCTTATTCAAGCTGAAGTATCCACATCAAAAGTCCAAGCTAATGATTCCTCATCTAAGAACCCAAGTTGATGCCCCCACCATTCTGGATGTAACTCCTGATGAAGCCCCCACTACTCTTGCAATCTCTCATGAAGAAACATCCACTTCCATCAGTCTAGCTCAACCACTTAATGCATTTGATCTGTTGACTCATGTTAACGAGCTTGTAGTTGAGCAAGTCCAAGCAGTCGAAGGGAGAATGCATAAGGTTATTGAAGAGAGAATATAGATGGTGACCTCTACTGTGACCTCCATTTTCGGTTATTCAGAAGGAAGGCTGAAGAGGAGCACTAGAGGAGAGATGAAGAGAACAGGCGAAAGATGGAAACTGACATGGCCAAGATGGCTGAACTTACTGCCTCTCTCGATAATCTATCCAAAGGTGCAAGTCTATCAGGAGTTGTAAAGAAGTGAAAACCAACCTTCTGTATATCTTCATTTTTCTCTCTCTAGACATGTTAGCTAATATCCTTGTAAATGTAATTATCTAAATCGTTATATGGATAAGCTAATTTGTTGATGACAATCACTTTTTGTCCAACAAATGGTCTTTATCTTTTCGCTGAAATCACACAATCCAGTGTAATCAGCAAACTTCTGCTTTCGCTCTTACTTAAGGTTTTTTTTTTTGCTATAAACATACTAGAAATTATTAATCGAGCAATATCTCTCCCAGTTTGAGGGGAAGATCTTAAGTAGAGTAGGCTAAGTTTGAGGAGGAATTTTTCTTGAGTTTATAGATTGATAGTTCTTACTTGTAAAAACACATAATGTTTTTCGCTCCTCATCAGTTTGGTATAGAGATGGTTGATAACTCTCATAAAGAGTTATCTTTTCATTCCTTCTTATGAACTTTAGATGTTGTTTTGAATAAGTTACTTAGTAATCAGAGTCCTTTCTGCTTGTTTTTAGTATCTATGTAAATAGATCATGTTATTTTTAACTTATGCAAGTATTAATAAGTTTTTGCAAGTTTTTAGTGAAGTTTAGTTCAGGTTCAGAAAGCTAGAGCTTACATGCCGCATTCTGATAGAAGATATGCTTGAGCATGGGAAATACATGATTGGAAGGAAGGAGATTTTCTCTCTCCGAGACCACTCAGAGACAAGGATAAAAGGCCTTTTTGATCTTGTCTGCTGGGAAGACAGGTGGCACTGAAGGAAGTCGATCCCTTGTCTGAAGGAAATAATGACATTTGCACACGTGGATGCATCATGGAAGAGAGAAGGAGATCAACGACTATGAAAAAGAAAATATGAAACAAAGGCTTGGCAATAATTCAGATAACGAGAATTAACAACAACACGAACGGAGAGCAGAGGTGCCTGGAGATAGAGCTTGGAGAGGAAGTAATCGGAGCATGAAAGGATCATCGTCTATAGTTTGACTTTAGATTTTCAAGTTGTATTTCTGATGATGAATGATCTTAAGCTCTTATTTCTTTTATTTTTGAGTATGAACTAATTTCATTTACACTTGGGTTGTGGAAAAAAGTACCATTTGCTTGAATATATGTTAGAGTCGAGTTTTGCATGACTGAATTTATCTTTAATCCTATTTTCAACCGTTTCTTGAGCACGACAGTGAATGGAAACCCATCACCAATGGAGACTGAAAGGTGAAATAGGCCGAGGGGATTTTAGATAATTGTGTTGATTTCATATCGCCATCATCAATTCACTGAGAGAGGCATAGACATATGAATCCTAGTGAAAGGTGTAGATCTAGTAGGACGACAGTTCACTAGGCAGAATTAGGAAAAGTTCTAAGGTTCAGGGAATTGCGAGACATAAACTCTAGCATATAGGATAGTTGTGGTGCGTTGTATTCCATAACCCGAGTGTGTTTTCCAGTACTTGTGAACCCATTTATAACATTTATGTTCATTTTGTGGAACGAGGAAATACTACTGATCATAGCTTTAGTAGGAATCATAGTTTATGCATATTTATGTTTTGAATAGAAGTTAGAAACAACAACTCTTGATTTACAAACAATTCTTAGTGCACGATTTAGATAATCACTCCCTTGGGTTCGATATCTGGTCTCACTTGACTATATTACTTGTGGATTGTGTATACTTGCACATTGGTTCTGTAGTCACACTATAGTTCACAAGTTTTTGATGGAAGGGGTCTTTTCTAAACTTTCTCAGTATTTGCAAAAACAATTTTTGCTTTAGTTTGTGTGACTTCTGTTTTTATGATTATCGTCTTTTGATTTTGTTTGGTGGTTGTCCGACTTTCATGCTTATTCTATGTTAAAGCATGAAGTCTTAGTTGGTTTTATAATAGTCAGTTTTAAGTTTAATAGTGTGTTCTCCTCTTGCCCGATGATGTCTCGTTCTTCCTTGTTTCTGATGTTCCATGTCTGGTGATGATTGTGATTGTTGAGAGTCAATCCTCGTATAATTTCGTTGTTTAACTTTGTTCGTGATATCGAGATCTGCAAAACAAAGTTTGCATGCAACATTGTTTTTGAATAAACCTGATATGCTAGACGTATGCTTGAGCTTAGCTGGTACTGCATCTTGGACTTCATATTGTGAAATGCCATCTACCCGAGGTTCAATCTTGGTCGAGATGAGTTAGGTCTAAGCATACTACTTAGAGATGATTAAGGCAGTCGCTTGATCTTTGTGCCTTCAGATAATTCATTGGTTATGATTTCATATTCCTTTGCACCTAGATTTCGAGCCTGAGCCTTTTTCTTGTTTACACCTACTTCATGTTAAGCCATTTTCCAAACAGGTACTAGTCTAGAGGGTTGTTCCGATTTAGTTATATTCTAACATTGAGGACAATGTTCAATTCAAAGTTTGGGGGGGGTGTCACTTCGAGCCGAAGTGTTACCTTGTTACCTTTGTTTTAAAAAAAAGATAAGAAAAGATAGGCATTTTGGCCTGAAAAAAAAAAAGAAAAAAAAGAAAAAGAAAAAGAGAATAGGCATGTGTGTTAGCCTATATAATGTTTGAAATAAAGCTAATTTCCACATTGTTTGTTGGGGATTTAGCCAAGTGTGATAGTACTAACAAACTGCGGAAAAAAAGAAGAAGAAGAAGAAGAAAGGGGGTATTAGAAAGAAGAGTTAAATAAATTCAAGGGTAGAATAAAGGAGACAATACCTCTAGACTTAAAGTCACTATTTCCAAATTTTCCTACCTTGAACCTTGGCCTAACATTAGAAGCTTTGAAGTCCTTCTGATTTAAGTAGGATGTGAAGCCTATTAGTTGAGAACAAGAGAGGATGATTGGGTAGGAAAAGAAACATGGCATTGATGAGCATTGAGGCTTGAATAAGTAGTTAAAGCTAAGCTCAGCTATGATTTGGTTATCTTGAAATCTGATTTACTTTTCTGTGAACATTGGATTGTAAGGTTTTGGTGAGTGTGCATTGTTAAACTTTGTCAAGAACGAGGAATGAAGTTGAACAATCAGAAGAATCACCATTCATGTTTTCTTTCTTTTATATTTGCTAAGGGCTGAATAAAAAGGAGACATACTATTCTAAGTTATTACTTAAGAACTTTGGGATCTATGGTTTGAGTTTATTTTAGTTGTTTGAGGACAAACAACATCTTAAGTTTGGGGGAGAGTTATCTTTTGATTCCTTCTTATGAACTTTAGATGTTGTTTTGAATAAGTTACTTAGTAATCAGAGTCCTTTCTGCTTGTTTTTAGTATATATGTAAATAGATCATGTTATTTTTAACTTATGCAAGTATTAATAAGTTTTTGCAAGTTTTTAGTGAAGTTTAGTTCAGGTTCTGAAAGCTAGAGCTTACCTGCCGCATTCTAATAGAAGATATGCTTGAGCATGGGAAATACATGATTGGAAGAAAGGAGATTTTCTCTCTCCGGGACCACTCAGAGACAAGGATAAAGGGCCTTTTTGATCTTGTCTGCTGGGAAGACAGGTGGCACTGAAGGAAGTCGATCCCTTGTCTGAAGAAAACAATGACATTTGCACACGTGGATGCATAATGGAAGAGAGAAGGAGATCAACGGCTATGAAAAAGAAAATATGAAACAAAGGCTTGGCAATAATTCAGATAACGAGAATTAACAACAACACAAACGGAGAGCAGAGGTGCCTGGAGATAGAGCTTGGAGAGGAAGTAATCGGAGCACGAAAGGATCATCGTCTATAGTTTGATTTTAGATTTTCAAGTTGTATTTCTGATGATGAATGATCTTAAGCTCTTATTTCTTTTATTTTCGAGTATGAACTAATTTCATTTACACTTGGGTTGTGGAACAAAGTACCATTTGCTTGAATATATGTTAAGTCGAGTTTCGCATGACTGAACTTATCTTTAATCTTGTTTTCAACCGTTTCTTGAGCACGACAGTGAATGGAAACCCATCACCAATGGAGACCGAAAGGTGAAATAGGCCGAGGGGATTTTAGATAATTGTGATGATTTCATAGACATATGAGAAAATGCAACTTAATCGAGCTTAGCTTCATATCGCCATCATCAATTCACTGAGAGAGGTATAGACATATGAATCCTAGTGAAAGGTGTAGATCTAGTAGGACGACAGTTCGCTAGGCAGAATTAGGAAAAGTTCTAAGGTTTAGGGAATTGCGAGACATAAACTCTAGCATATAGGATAGCTGTGGTGCGTTGTATTCCATAACCCGAGTGTGTTTTCCAGTACTTGTGAACCCATTTATAACATTTATGTTCATTTTGTGGAACGATGAAATACTACTGATCATAGCTTTAGTAGGAATCATAGTTTATGCATATTTATGTTTTGAGTAGAAGTTAGAAACAACAACTCTTGATTTACAAACAATTCTTAGTGCACGATTTAGATAATCACTCCTTTGGGTTCGATATCTGGTCTCACTTGACTATATTACTTGTGGATTGTGTATACTTGCACATTGGTTCTGTAGTCACACTATAGTTCACAACAATGGCTTTGACGGTTTGACCACACCAAAAAGGGGGACATTGTTAGGAAATTTGTTAGAAATTTCCTTATTCTATATTGTTTTGGTGGGTCAAAGCATGTAAAAGTCATCTCAGTTTATCTCTAGATTAGTTTCAGTTAGATCTAAAAATGTAAAGTCATGTATAGGATCCTTATCGAGTTGTAAACTAAAGTTGATTCGAAGACCAGACTGATGAGTCAGTCTGGGAAGCGCAAAACTCTAATAGACTAAGGTTCATCCGAAACTTACAAGTCTAGTATACATGAGTCTGGACTGAAAAGTGTGGACTACACCAAGTACGAGACTAACCAGTATGGTCTTGATAAGTCCAGGCACCAAACTTACCAATATGGGATCAAGCGTATACTAATTGATGACGTCGCCAGGTATGGACTTGCAAGTATGGCGATATCAGTATGGATTTCCCAGTTCCAGTCCCGATGCAAAACGACAAAGTGAATGTCCAGAGGAACGTACTGACAAGTACAGACTTAAGGGATTGGAGATTCCTTAAAGTCTGCAAGCTCAAGACCCTAGTGTTGATACCTCGGACTTACCAGTCCAAAATTCCTCGGACTGACAGACTATTGTTCTAACAAAAAGGGGAAAATCGTTGTCCATATTAGAAAAAACGAAGCAGGTGCAGAATCTCTGGAAAAGCACCACCTACCCACAATGTACAACAATCAACAAAGACACCAATTGGACATTCTCCAATCTGTCTTTAACGGATATTAATTTCAAACCTTTAATCTCACGGCTATGAATGCTGGAGGATCTTCAATAGAATAAGGTTACATATCTTACTACGAACTCGAATTGGTCATTTAACCATACCAAACACGAACCAAGCTTACATTTCTCAAAGTGCTGAAACTCTAATGTTTGAGGCTCTATTCCGTGTGTCACTCTAGTGAACACGAGACTCAGAACCTCTGAGTTTGAGAGTTATTTCTTGGCAATCATTCTCTCCAAGAAGTATTACAATAGTCTAGTACATCTAGTACTTTGACTCTTACAGGCTTATTCTCGCCAAGCTGATTATTTTGGAGAAACTCTAAACACCCCATTCCAGCGACGAGGAGGTTGCGTGGTGTGCCCACACTCCAAGGAGCTGCAAATAGAAGGATGACCAAGGACCAGGCGATGAGCCTGTGGATCGGTGGACGAGGCATTCACCGAGAAGCAATAGATTGTAGGAGCACCAGTGTAATCATTGTCTTAGTGGATTTCTAGACCTTAAGTCTGAAGAGTGGACATAGGACATTTAGAGTCCGAATCGCTATAACCTTTGCGTTCTTATTTCTTTCTTTTTGTCAGTTTACTTACATTTCAAACTCAGCACTCAAGTGTTGTATATACGGAATTACTGACACTAAGCATACTTGGACTTAAGTATGCAAATAAGATTTGACAAATCAAACTGACTCATCACTATCAGTTTGGATAAGTACAAGTTTACTGAATCTAAAATTAATTTTTCATTGTGCAACTTAGTATACTATGATAAAACTGGGACCAACAACATGCAATATTATTTTTTATGAAGCTACTTTAGTGTGCAGGACCATGAAAGAACTGGGTGAAAAGTTTCGTGAGATCAATGATATCGATGAACAATTGAACTTAAAAAACTCTGATCTTGAACCAATTTCTCCGACTAGATCAACAAATAAAGTTTCTTCACAACCAATTTCCTCAGCTGGTGATGAAACAACTAAGAGGGCCGGTAATGCTATTGAACTTGATGAGGCCTTAGATTCCATTTCCCTAAATAACGGCAAAAATCAAGGGGAATCTAACCTGGAATTTCGAGCTTGAAGAAGAAGAGCTTGCAGAAAAAGTTCCAGAGACAGAAGAAATGACAGATCATGAAGACCTAACTGACGAGTTAGGAACTGATGTAGTTGAACTGGAGATCAACAAGCCGCTAACGTCATCATGCAATTCTTGATGAGTCAAAAACTGAAAATGCACGATCTATAGAAGGACCAGTTTCAGAGATTCGGATCGTGCCTGAAGATTTCCAACTTACAGATATGCCAGTCACTGCAACGTCCTATCAAGAGTCGTTCGTCCAACCATTCGAAGCACAGACCTAAATGGTTGATACATCATCCATATGAAGTTGTGTTAGATGATGTTGTGAATTCAGTTCACACAAGGTAAGGAAGTGTTCTACTTAGTTGCTACATTTTCCAACCAGAGCCGACAAAGATTGGAGGAGCGCTGCAATCACTGGATTGGATCAACATAATGCAAGAAGACCTATCAAAATTCACTCGTAACAACGTCTGGTGCTTGGTAGATAGGCCTACTCATCATCCAGTGATAGACACAAAGTGGGTCTTCAAGAACAAGTGGGATGAAGCCGACAACATAGTCAGGAACAATGTTAGATTTGTTTCAAAGGGATATGCACAATGCATAGGTATTGATTACGACGAGACCCTCGCACCAATTGCCAGACTGGAAGCAATTAGGCTCTTCTTAGCCTATGCAGCACATCACAACTTCACAGTCTTTCAAATGGGTGTGAAGTGTGTCTTTCTCAATGGAGAACTCAAGGAGCAAGTGTATGTTCAACAACCTCCTAAAAGGGGTGAGCAAAACCGAACCGAAACAGCCAAATATAATCAAACTAGCGGTTCAGTTTGTTTCGGTTGGGTTTTTTAGAGCAATCAATTTTGGTTTGGTTTGGATTTTTAGCATTTTTAGTTTTTGGTTCGATTCGATTTTTAGACTTTGGTTTTAGTTTATAAACCGAACTGAACTGCCAACATATATTATATTTTTTATATATTTATTTTATATTTCTAATTCTAATAAACCTAATTACTAAAAATCTAAAATACCTAATTTTCTAAAACCTAATTTAGAAGTGTTGACTCTGATTTTTGAGATTCTCTGGACTCTTGCATGTAGCAGTTCGCACTCCTACCCAGCAGCCCTTGTCGTCGCATGCCTGCAGCCGGCAACACCTTCGTTCTCTCGCACGTTGGACCCCCACCCAGCAACCCTCGTTGTCATAGGCCCGTAGCGCAATCATTCTCTCATACGTCGTACTCCCACCCAGCACCCTCATTCTTTAGACTCATCTCTCTCTCACCGACTGCTGCACTCATCTCTCTCTCACCGACTGCTGCACTCGTCTCTCCTTTGCCTCACAGACATTTCTCTTGCCCTCGTACTCGCATAGACAACAAGCGACTGCGAACCTGTCCTCGTCGGTGTCTCCCTGTCCCTCGTATAACACTACAATAAGCATTTTATAAAATAAGTGCAGAGAATTTAGTTTAAACCAAAATCGAACCAAATTGCTGGTTCAGTTTGGTTCGGTTTGGTTAAAACCACCAAACTGAACCAAAACTGCACATTCGGTGCGATTTATAGAATGCTAGCGGTTCGGTTTGGTGCAGCTTTTTAGATTTATAGTTTGGTAGTTTGGGTGGTTCAGTTCGGTTTTCAGACCGAACAGATCGTTGCTCACCCCTACCTCTTGGTTTCAAACAAGGTACTACCACGAGCTTTGTTATCTCAGTTCTTGTTAAAGAATGGCTTTAGAAAAGGGAAGATCAATAGGACTCTCTTCCTTATCAAAGATGTTGAGGACATACTCCTTGTTCAGATCTATGTTGGTGACATCATCTTCAGATCCAGAAACTCAACTCTCTGTGAGAAGTCCGCCCAGCTCATGCAAAGAAACATTCAGATGATCCTCATATGGGATCTTCATACATCAGTGGAAGTATACAAAGGATCTCATCAACAAGTTTTGTCCAGATAAGACAAAAATGCTCAAAATTCCAATGAGCACAAGTGTTAGGATCACTCCAGATGTACAATGAGAACCTTTTGATCCTACCGGTTTCATAGGCATCATAGGATCCTTACTCTATTTGAAAGCCAACAGGCCTGATATCTCCTGCACAGTTGGAGTATGCCCATGATTTCAAGCAAATCCAAAGAAATCGCACATGGAGGCTACCAAAAGGATCGTCAGATACCTGAAGTATACTGAGTCACTGGGAATTTGGTATCCCAAGTATGATGAGATCAACCTTATTGGATATTCAGACTCAGACTATGGAGGATGCTGAATTGATTGAAAAAGCACCAGTAATACTTGTAAGTTTTTAGGACATAAAATGATAAGCTGGTTTAGAAAAAAGTAACACTCAATTGCAACTTCTACCACTAAAGCTGAATATGTTGTTGCTGCCAGTTGTTGTGCTCAAGTCTTATGGAGCAAGAAGCAACTAATGGATTATTTTGTCAGTTCTGGTTGTGTGCTAATATATTGTGATAATATTAGTGCAATGTGCATCACAAAGAATCCAATTCATCACTCCAGAAAAAAAACATATCGACATCAGACATCACTTTATTCGGGATCATGTGCAGAAGAATGACATTTTCTGTGGAATATATCTGAACTGAGGATCAGCTCACAGATATCTTCACAAAGCCACTTCCCGAAGAAAGATTCAGAGATTTGGGCATCAAACTCGATCTTTTGGAGTTTGACAAGATAGCTCATGAAGAGGAATGAGTCCAAGCTCCCATTCTTGGTTTTTTGAAGAAATGGAATAAAATTGAGTCGAAGCTCTCAGTTTTGGTATTGTGAAGAAGAATTAAACTGGATTCATCTACTAGTTTAATTAAGCTCACCGGTTTTTTCCACGTTGGCAATAAGATCGAGAGGCGACCAGTTTGCAGAGTTAACAAGCTTAGCAGTGGCAATAATTTTCTTAGTAGTGCGAAGCATCAGCTGTACATCGCATTAAATATAGAAATAAATATTGATAAGATGCCGATGTAATAGGAGTTCTCCATGTCAATAACTCCACGACTCAGGGACGCATGCCAGAGATGCCATCAATCGAGAGATTTGACAGCCGTAGAACTTCAGACCGAGCGTGATCTGATTCGCCTATTTTTCCCCAGATTTGTCTATATCTAGGGACGACCATCATTCAATGCAAACCTTATTGCATTCTAATTTCTCACAAGGCATTTATTTGTCAGATCTAAACTCGGTGTTTCTCTACTCAATCATTTGACATAGATGGCCGGAACTTCGTCTCGCACTGCTAAAACGGTTCATTGTCTGGAGTATGAAATCTCCTACACCGGTATTATCAAAGCCAATAGACTTCGATGAAACCAACCCCCGCTCAAGGTTGGTGACCATCTTAAAAATGGAAAAGAGCCAACTCGCTAATGCGCTAATAAGAGCGACGCAGGTTCAAAAGGAGAAGATCCTTTACTGGAAACTCGCCAGGAAGCACTTTGACAAAGAACTCTTTGATATGCTAGATAGGGAGGGACTGGTCAAATCCTTTACTACTCACCCTAAAAGGTTCAGACCTCACATGGTGGCTGAAATATATGCCAGGGCAATCTTAGCCAAGGATGAGTCGTACTTCATCACTTGTTTATTTGGAAGAGGGTTACCACAAATCTAAAATTGCTAGCCAAGATTTATGGTCTGCGGAACAATGGGCCAGACATCGCATCATATCTGTCTAAAGATAAGGAGAAAATAAAGGAAGCCATGCAAACACACTAGCAAAAGTGAAAGAAGGAAAGTGTTAAAACCTCGTCGAAATCGTCCACCAAAAATTCTAAACTGAATGAGCCACATAAGACACTATATGATATAGTTGCTCGCATGTTGAATTCGAAGCAGATTTGTTATCAAAACTCAGTGTAAGCAAGTACTTAGTAATGATGGCCATCAATGATGGAATAAGAGGAAATTAGGCTGAATTTATCTATGGACGGTCGGTTGAGAACATGCGGAAGAATGTGTCAATGAAGGAGACACACGTGTTCTCCTCTATGGTGTGTTTTTCGCTGAAAGTGAATCATATCATAGAGAAGCTGGTTGAAGAGCTTGACCGAGAAGAGGAATTTTTCAGCAACGATTGCATTCCTGCAAATCAGTCGGCGCAATACAAGGGGAGGATAAAGGACCCAATCTATCTCACTCGAAGGGAAAATGTGAACCCTGTCGAGCCAGTCAGTGAGCATGAAATTCCTCTGAGCCTTCTTGGTGAGCCAGCTCCTCAAATAGCTCTTCCTCTGACTTAAGAAAAGAGAGCAAAACTTGAGGAGAGAAAGAGGAAGGAAGAAAATGAAAGTTATTTCAAGTTGATGGAGGATCTGACTCCTATCGCCAAGCTTAAGAAGATAGTGAATCCACAAACTTCTAAGAAGTAGAGAATGGGTAAGCATTCTCACCTCTCTCCACACAAATAGTTGCCACCATAGAAGAAAGTGAAGGTTCAGTTGATTGTTGTTGAAGGTCAGTCATCAAGTGGAACGAGCAGAGGCAAGGGAGATACCTTTGCAGGACAAGCGATTCAGGTGAAAGTCGCTTTCACCAGTAGCCACATAGAATTTCCTTGTGGGAAACCACCTGTAAAGAAGAAGAGATTGTCTATTTTGGGTGAAACTGAAGCTTGGAAGAAAGCCAAAATGGATGCAGCAATCGCCAGGGCCTGAGAGGAGAAAAAGGCTAAAGATGAAGCATTGGCTTATGAGCTGCAGGCTAGGGATGAAAAATTTTCGAGAATCAAACTAAGGCGAAAGCCAGAGAAAAGAAAGCAAGAGAGAACCAGGTGGCTAAAATACTCGCTAAGTCTGCTGCCAAAAAAAAATAAAGGGTTGATGAAGGGATTCCTTCAAATGAGCAAATTGAATTTTCAGACATCTTGCCTGATGAAACCTTCAATGAATTGATGAATAAAGCGAACCCAGTTCATACTGAAGAGTAGGTAGAAATCCTCATGGATCCCGAGGAGGATGGGGAAGAAGTTGCACTAGATGAAGCTACTACTTCCATGGAAATCGATACTGAGCGAGCTTCAACCCCTGAAACATTAGCGTGGGCATTGACATTACCCGCTCAAGAAAATTCAATTGTGCAAAGGGAAAATGATCCTTCCCAAAATTTAATTGATCAAGCGACCACCCGTGTCAGACTGGCGATGGCTTCATCATCCAAGGAAACACCAGCTCACTCTGGTAAAATTGATTCATCCCTTAACATAACCTTCCTTTCATATGATAAGAGTATTGACGATGATGATGAGGGAGAAGAGAATTCTAACAAGGATTTACAGGGAATCTGGAGGATCTATCCGTGGGACATCAGGGATATGGCTAAATCTATTGGCTCCTTGTCCTATACTAGATTACAAGATCCCAATGTACAGGTTACCATGTGCCGAATTTGCTGCTAACAGACTTAAACAATGGTGCCCATCAGTACCTAAGTTCGATCCTGATGACAAGGATTTAATTCCTTGGGCCGGAGCTATCTCCCAACGCATAAAAGAACATATCACTGCAGAGATCAATGATCTTTATGCAGACATCTTGAAGAAAGACTTCGAGGAGACATAGGTGTTGAGGAGAGAGTTCAGACGTTGGAGGAGATATGATATTTGTACTAGGGAGCTGAAGCAGGAGGACTCTAGCATCATGAGAGCCATTCTCGGACTCACCTTTTGGAGATCCAAAGAATGTTGGGCAGATTTTTGGATAGAGCAAAAAAAAAACAAAGCTAGCAACTCTCTGTAGAACAAATTCGAGCTCGGCTTCTCATAATTAAATCATTTAGAGCGAAAACTGCGAGCAATGGTGTGCCACCTACTGAGTCTATTCTGAGGCCTTCAACTCTCAAACATTTAAATCAGATTCCAACACATGTACCTCCTCCCCCACCATTTCCAGTCATCATATGCATTGAGGATGATGAAGAAGACGAAGATTGCCCTATGATCAATATACGAGCTGAAATAAGAAGAGTGAGGCAAACCTGATGGGTTTTGTATACCGAAAGCATTTATTACAATGAGTATACAACGGTTTATTTCTCCTATCTGTTAACAATCTTACATGTATGAACAATGGTATCCTCTTGTCTCACCGATAGGGACGATCATACGGCGTGTTGTAGATCACAGAAGACAGTATGATCACTTGACCTAGTGAGACATAAACCTGATCACAGCCGAGATAGCGTATGAGGATACGTCTGTCCGGATGGCTGCGGCATTGTCGGAATAAGTAGTCTGTCTTGGTTACTTGACATGCTGGTACGCAGAGGTGGCGTATTGATGGACCGCAGTGAGATATATTCGTCTGTCTGAAATCAGCGAATAAAAGATCTTGTTATATTGATTGAGTCCAAACCCTAACGAAGGTTCAGGGGTTTGCACGGGTTGACTGTTGCTTTGACTTGCCATGGTGGAGAGCCTGAGTAACGTGCTCGTATATCCGCATCTTGGGTAACAGCAGTTCGTGTAGTACTGCCTGAGACTGAACTTAGGTAACCATATCCGAGTAATAGTATGGGGACATTCCCTGAGGAGCTCAATAACATTCATCGTGCCAAAGTCCTGCACGCTGATTAAGTTCAGGCACGAGTGATAAGGTTTGAGTGGTACTACTCAGGAATTATAAGATATTAATTAATTGTAGTTAGAGCTTGTCAGAGGCTCCGATTAATTAATGGATGTCCGGTAACCTTAAATATGGAGATTCTCAATTAATGCAACCCGTTCTCATAACGTGGTAATAAAGGGGTAGGTCAGTATTAATTCTGTGGTGAAAAAGAATTAATATTAATTAATTAATTGTGTCTTGGGTTGTGGACATGGGAATTAATTAATTTATAGGCCCACTTTATTATTTGCAATAGGTCCCAGGTCTGGCCTAACAAGTGTGCTGAATTGAGCCCAAAATGGCTCATTAGGGTTTCCAACCCTAGGTCTATAAATAGACAGCTCTCTCTCATAAGTTGTAACACGGTTGAAACACACTAAACCTAGGAGAGAGAGAGGTAGGCGCCGATTTTGGGAGAAGAGGGAGGAGAATTTCGATTCTGGTCCTGCTCAAGCCACAGATCTACGGAGTCCTCACCAGTAGTAGATCTGAACAGCACCGGGACACAGCCCTGAAGATCTGATCTGGAGAACAAATTATCTTTCTTCCTTCTCTTTCTGTTTTGATTTTATTTAAGAAATTAGGGTTCTAATTTCTGATTCCGCAGATAAAATCGAATTGCGTGGTTGGATTGGTTTTTGGAATTCAAACGCAAAAGATCGGTTCAGACTCGACGGAGTTACGGTAAACCCTAAATCCACAATTCTTCGTATTAAA
>JAPKLW010001560.1:36395-56562 GCA_026898455.1 Plectranthus barbatus
CGGTTCAGTTTGGTTTTGGTGATTCGGTTCACGGAAAAACCCTACAAAACCTTCACACACAAACTTATGTATTCATCACTACATCTTGCCCAACAGATAATTGTTAATGCAAAGCATCAATGGGAACAAATGAAATAGAAAGAAGAACAAAGAGCAGTTCGAGCTCACACTCTAGTAGAAGAAGAAAAAGGGCAACTCAGAATCTGACAAAAGAAGAAAATAAAGTAACCTAATCTTGGCAAGAAGAAGAGATTATTGATACTGAAATAGAAGGTGTTGGATCATCTGGTGTAGCTGGCTCTACCATAGCCACCTTGGGATCTACAATGATAGGTTCATCTTCTCAATTCTTCAAAAAACAACCTTCCACCAATTCTTTTGACTTCTCATTTACTCAGACGTTTGATGTTGGTATGCTCAGTTACATCAACTTTCAAATAGATGGCATCAAACAAGAATTCAGAGATTAACTTCAGGAAGCTCGTAACATCGTGGCCCTAGAGTTGGATACTCAGGCAACGACTGCTGAAACTAAAGCTGAAGTCCGTCAGTTCTCATCTACCGTAGCGTCTCTGATTACTGTTGTCAAAGAAGGGCAAGAGGAACACAAGTAAGAGGAAGAGGAAAGAAAATAAAGAGAAGAGGCTAAGAAAACGAGAAGGGAAAGAGAGCTAGACCACTTTCTTGAGCTGGCTTCGAAAGTGGATGTCATAACAAAGAAGTGAAATGAATGCTCTGTGTTCTTTATCATAATTTTGATGTTATCAGTTTTTTTTTTCATTTACTTCCTTCCTTGAATCATATGAATGACAAAATGATAAAGTTTAGTGACAAAGACTTTGTATTCTAACTCTCCTCATTGATTCTCTGTTGGTTCCCTTATACTTTCAGGTGAAATAAGTTTTCGCAATTGAGCTTAATCGAGAAATATCAGGTTGTGTAAATCAAGGTGTTTAGTTTTGAGTATTAGAACTGATAAATATCTTATGTAAACTCAAAAACTGACCCTTTACCAGCTTAATAGCGGTGGTTTTTGACAACATCAAAAAGAGGAAAATTGTTTGGATGTATTCCTACCTAATTGTTGTTTTGATGTGTCAAAAGAATGTATAGAAACCACCAAGTTAGAAGTGTCTCTAGATTAGATTAGTTCGCATAAACTTGTAAAGTCCTATTAGGATATACATCGAGTTGTAATAGAACTGACAAAGCTGATCAAGGCAAACTGGGTGGAAATCCAAAACCCCAGTTTGGATCGTGTGAAGAGAAAAAAGAGACCAGATGCCAGTTTGGAGCTGATGACTAAGAGAAATTGATCGAAGATACCAGCCTGGATCATCTCCAGTTTACAAGTTCAGTTTCGAATCACACGAAAAGACAAAGAGAATAAGTCAGAGAAATCATAAAGATCAGTCTTTAAGAATGTAGATTCCTTAAAGACTGATGAAGCACGAACCAGTTTAGATTCCTCGGAATGGTAGCGTCGTTCTGACACAAAAGCATAGTGACGACATTTTGTGTCTAAAAAGGACGTAACAGGTGTAGGACTCCAGGAAAAGTGCCCTGCTCCCGTCATAAAAGAGACACATCAGATTGGACGATGCTGAAATGTCTCTAAACGACTACAAATTTGAAATGCTTCTACTTTATATATAATTGTCTCTAAATAGACGAAGTACTCAGAGTGATATATATAGAAACCTGAAAATAGCAATGACACTCTGCGCAAGTGAAAACTCGAAGCATTTCTATCATACATGAGACTCGTAGCTTCTAAGCTCGAGTTATTTTTTTGTGTTCCTTCTCTCCAAGAAAGAACACAGTAGTCACTGCAGATATCCAACATTGATTATTACGGACGTCTAGCCAACCGGTTCGACAATTTGGGAGGAAATATAAAGCTCTCAAAATCCGGAGAAGGAGACTGCGTAGGTGTGCCCACACTCCAAGTCTGCGAAGCGAAAGGAACCAGAGGCCTGGACGAGTGAGCTAGTGGACTAGTTGACACTTGCATCTACCAGCTAGCGATAGATCGCGAGACCATTCCGTAACGGAGGCTTAGTGAATTTTCGGACTACGGTATGAAGAGAGGACGTAGGATGTGTTGTCCGAACCTCTATAAATCCTTGCTCTTTACTGCTTTTTATTTTTTATTCAAGGTTTTTGAAAGTCAAAATATTCTAGTGTTGCAGTATATTCGAACTAAACTATTAAATCCTTACTCGATGTCAAACTGTTTTCAGAAACACAAACTGGTCAAGAACCACCAATTTAAGAGTGCAAGTTTGGTTTGAAAGTTTTCGCTGGACATTATACTTACTTTGATCTCGGACCAACATATACAAATCTATACCAAACTTTGGATGAGTTCCCAATTTTATTCCAAATATTTAAATATAATAATTTTAGGTTTAAACTTTGAATAAATTCCCAATTTTATCCCAAACTTCTAAATATAACAATTTCAGCCTAAACTTTGAATTTTTTATCACATGTAATCTTTCATGTGATTCCATGACATTCATGAAGTATTTATTAAGAATAGGAAATTTTAGAGAAATATATTTTCATAAAACTCATAATATCTTTATTAAATATAAAGAACTTTAGAGAAATATATTTGATAAATTATTAAGATATGACTTGATTTATGTCTTTATTCGTTTTAATATGAAAAACAAATAGATTTAAATTATTATCTTAGATCTTATTTTAAAATAAATTGTTCGCAAAAATAATATTCTTTTAGAAAATTATCTTAATTTGAAAGTAGAATATATAGTAAAGATTAATATAGTATGAAATGTAGTATGTGTGTCCACGTAATTCGATGTCTTTTTTTTTTAATAAGTGTACATTAATCTTAAACACACACACCCAGATGTTCTCATGGGAGCTCGAACCTGTGACCTCTCAGTCACATGTACGGTGCTTTAACCACTACACCCTGAGCGAAGGGACAAGTAATTCGATGTTTAAATATTCATGGTGGAAAAAAAATTAAATTTTAGGCCGGAATTATTATATTTAAACATTTGAGATAAAATTAAGAACTCATTCAAAGTTTGGGATATATTTGTATTTTTTCCCTAAAATAAAAGACCCAACTTTTATTATTGTGGCCCAATTAATTCTAATTCCCTCTAATGGGTATATACTTTTTATATAAAAGTGAGGTCTGATCCCGAAATTCCTTATTAGATCTTTTTTATAAGAGGTAGTACTATATTTGAAATCACTCTTCCTAAACAAAGCAAACATCGATATGAAGGCCCAAACATATGCCATCATTACTTCTTGAAGTAAAAATGCGAGGCCTAAACTGACGGATTGGGCTTTATGTTTGTTGTCTGATCAAAACAGAATTCATTAAAGTTAACTTGGAAAATTAACCCTTCTTGATTTTAAATTAGAAGTTTTATCGATATCGAGCCTTTTTTTTATTTTTAATTTAAGATACAAAAAATAATTTTTCAATCTAGAATTTGAAAGAATGGAAATCTTATTTGGAATTTTAAGAATATTCCAGATGAGGTCTTCAATTGAATATTAATCTTTTTGAATCGACAACTAAAACATGGTTTAGGTATTGGAATGATAAAACTCTCACAAATTATTAATAACTAGACTTTTATCTTAAAAACATTAAATTTAGCTCGTGATGCTCGCATGTATTTGATGTCACGTGAACCTTCCCTTCACGCCCAAAACACACACACATAATTAGACAATGATTCAATAAGTATCAATATAGGACCTTGTTGAGATTTGATTTATGATGGAATGGGAATTCTCAGAACTTGTAAGAAATAGATGAAAAAAAAAATCTAAAGAATGATGAAATAATACGGCTTTATTATGAAGAACAAAGTGTGGAGCTTGGAATTTTGCAGAGTACAAGTATAATAATGAAAAATTGATGATCAAAATGACATACCGGCTTCCCATATATAGCTCAAGTGAAGTTGATACAACCCTAGAGGATGTCGGAGGTTAGTTCCTACTTTCCCGGGGGTAGTTTTCGTGGATTTGACATCAGCGTGTTTTCTGGAGGTTGTTGTAAAAGGTACTGATGGTTACGTTCTTTTTGGAGGCCATTGCAGCTAGGGTTCTCAATTGCCTTCCAATATTGGCGTAACTTGATCCTTTAGGTAGGTTGTGGATAATGGGTCTGCAGCTCCTTGATCGTGTGGATTATGGATGGGACCTTGCCTCGGGTCGTGGTCCGGTGGGACAATCCTCCAGAGGTCGTGTGGATTCTTGGGTCCACCTTCCTTCTTGTCGCGTGCTTTTGAACCTGGACCGTTGTTTTTATTGGGTCTGGACCTCATCTGTTTCAGCCCAACCATTCTTGGGCCCAACATAACTAATTCTAATTACTGATTTGGTGATTTGAATAGTTTTTAATCAAAAAAGATTAGACAAATTTATGATTTTTTTTTCATGAAATGAATTTAAATCTATTTATACTCCCTCCGTCCCAGCAGAATAGACCTTCTTACCAAATCGGGCGTCCCAAATAAATTGGTCTCTTTCTAAAAATGACAACTTTTTCACACTCAACAATAAAATATTAATTCTACTTACACTCACAGTCTTAATTCCCGTGACGAAAAGAAGAGGTCCTATTTAATTGGGACGGAGGGAGTATATTTCAATTGGATTTTCAGTAAATAATGTATTTTTATTTTATGAGTGATGCAATTTTGTAAATAATGTATTTAGTTTTTATTCAATAAATAATGTATAAAAATTATTTTATAATATAGATCTTATGAAATTCGTATCACACAATCTTTGTGAGGGACAAGACTGTCTCAAAACAAAAATAATGTCGAGTTTTTAAGTATCTCATGTTTTAATAAACATAGTTATTATTAATGTTGTTACATTTCTTTGTAATATTCTTGAACATTTTTAATGAACTATGATTTTAATGTTTCATTACCATGATATATGTGCTTCATTCAGATTCCTAGGTTCTCAAAAGATTGATTCTCATGCATGGGGCTGTTGAAAATTTTGGTAAGTATTTTGTATAATTGTTTGAAACAAAAAAATTAAATAAAAAAGGTTCTATCATATATAATATGTGAATATAAAAAATGTCAAAACTTACTTTGCTATAACTTTCAAAATTGTCAAAAAGTCTCAATATCCAAGTTCAAACTAGTTTGTCGACATTTTTAATTGTTTTTCCATATGTTTGTGTCTTGGTCTTCACCGGCTAATAAATAACGATATATAGTTGTCTTTTATAAATTATTTAAATAATAAACATCTCATATATAAATACTTATGAATAAATAATCTTAATATTGATTCTCTCTTCTCATCTTCATTCCCTGTCAAAAAAGTTGCACCAATTGAAGATTTTTAAAGAAAACTAAAAAAGAAAGTGGTAATAAAGATGTGGAAAGCACACCCCACCAAGAAAAATAAACACAACATTTGATAGTGGTTTCCCTTTTTTTTATTGATATATAGTCAATTTAGTTAAACTAACAGGATTCCAAAGTCTAGCAAAGTTGTTTGATTGTGGTAAATTAGGAATTTGTTAGACCTAAAATTTGAAGACTGATCCAACTAAATTTGCTTCCTTAGAGTTGATTAGATTATGATCTCGATCCTTGACTATATAGTACTATAAAAGATTGAGAGATTAAAAAGCTATAGTAATATTTAAAATTAAATCCATAATCCTTCAAAAACACATTTAAATAAAATTGATTATTCACTACTACTTTAATCATTATCATCAAATATATATTAACACCAAGAGTAGTAATTATGTGACAACATCTCTTTAAATATTAACATAATAACTATAAAATGCACCTGTCCAGAACTGAAAATGCATTAATATAGTGGGAAAAAATGCAGCAGGAGCATTTTTTGTATAGAATTGATGCATTTTTAAAAAATGCACCAAATCCACATATAAAATATTATTGTATTTATGTTTTGATAAAAAAAAAACATCAATTACACATATAAAATGGTCAGTGCATCAATTATGCAGTAAAAAGGATGTATTTCATTGCATTTGCTTATGCATTTTCATACATGACAAATGCATTTCTTAATTAACATATGAAAATAGGTTAGTATAAGATCATATTTCTCAACACCAAAGTTAAAAAGATTTCACATCTAGTAACTTGCATGGTGTGTATGCATTGTTCGCGAACTCGAATTCGAAATCGACTCGATTTGATTTGATTGATAGGAAAATTTGGTAGCCCGGCAGCTATGGACAATAGCGTCAATCACTCCGCAACAACAAATTTATTATTTCCACATTATTTAAAGAAGCAAAAGTCAAATTCTAGAATATAAATTATTGAAAATAAAAGAAATTAAAATAGAGGGAAATTGGGGTCAACAAAATGTTCATTGAGCGGCGGCCGGCCGCAACCATGTGATTTTCTTGAGCCTAAGGCCACTCCAAAGAGGATCCCAAATCACGATTTTTCGAATAATGTGATACAATCAAATTAATAAGTACTTAGAAATAGGATGTTGTATTTCGAGTTAATTGTAGTATACAAAGTTTTGTTTGAAATTTGGGATATAAAAGAAAGCATGGGATTATAAATAAATAAGTTTTATAGTAAAGCATAGATTTTAAAATTTGTTGTACTTGTTTAGGAGTTTTTTATATATGAATGATTAGTAGAAATGTTTTTGAAGTGATAATAAATAATTAAGGTATGAAAAGTAAATGGTGTGTTGGTGGCCATGGCTCTAGTGTAGCACATGCTACTTGTATTATGGTGTATTTGTGTCGTGACTAATTTGGTCAGAACTCTAAATAGATAATGATAGAGGATTATCCATTGGGAATTTAATTATTAAATAATCTAGATGGAGAAAAAGGTTTATTCATATATTTCCATCTTTCAAGATTCTTGGATCAAATAACGAAGAATCGATAATTAGTAGATATTTCACGTATGAAGATAATGAATTTCTCGGCAGTTTTTTGCAAGCTAAATAAAAGAAGCAAATTACATTACGCGCGACATATTTAATGAAGAGTTGGAGGAATACAAATTTGTAATTTTTTATTTCGTTTTAAAATAAATCATTTAACTATTTCTTCATGGCAAGAGTGCTCGGGATGTAATGGTAAAAGCATCTTGTCTATAACCGATAAGTCATAGATTTGAACTTTTCTGGAACATCTTAATATGTGAGTTAAAAGGGAAAAAAAAACCAAAAAAAAAACCACTAAAGGCCTATAAATGCTTATGCAATTTTATTTACAATTTTATCATTATATCATAATTTAAAGGCGCAGACTAATCTTTTTTAAAAAGAATATTGTATTTTGTGATCGATGAGAAAACAAAATATATAACACCTATATAATTTGAATTTCTTGACAAGAAAAGGTGAAAATTCTTTTTGAGTGATCGATAATATGAATATTAAATGATGTAATTAGAATGCAATATCAAAAAAAAAAATGCAAAATGAAATTCTCGGAAGTAAAATATTTTGCAGTATGAGACATATATATTATTCAAGAGATGAATATATGATAACAACACAACATTTGTGATATGTAAATTAAATTAATTCAATAAATTATCTTTTAGTTACATCGAAAATCCATTCATCAAAATGATATCATGCAGTCGGTTTTTTCTTGCAATTTTAGAAAGAAAAAAAAAACAGAAATAAAAGAAATAAGTAGTGATTCACGTGCCCATGTTAATTTGCTTGGATATTTCATTTTTGTCATCTTCTATCCTTTCATTTTCATTTTTTTTAATTTCCTCTCATTTTCTTAGGATTCCGAAAAGTTGGTATTGCATGAAATTAGGTTCTACCTATAAAAATATTAAGAATAAATTTGTCATTTTGGTAACGGCTCCAAATATTAAACAGCGTAACGTTCCAACTCATTGTCAAAAAGGGGGTTTGTTTAGAGAGGAAGCAACTTCACCTAACGTGCCACAATTAAATTGGGCTATCTTTCAGTTTCATCCACTCCACTATTTTACGTGATTCTAAAATTCTCTACGTATTATTTATGCGTTTAGGTAGTGTTTAGTATCTATCTATACAGTCTAGAATTTAATTCATAGATTTATTTTTTCAATTTTAATACTTTAAATATATAAATATAAGAAAATAAAAAAAAATTAAGTTTATGTAAATTTTATATTTTATGAAATATATAAAAATCAAGTGCTGAACAACTTGAAAATATGTAATGTTACTATGAGTTCAATTATATTTGTCTAGCTCGATTTTTACAACACTGTGTATATGTTATATTATTCGATATGCACATGTCTTTCAAATTTGAGACAAGAGTGTTGTAAACATGGTTAAATTGAACGTCCAACTCCTGCAGACACACGCCTCTGCTGCCCAATCTTTGTTGGCTAACGTACGATAACAAGTATCATCATAGACAGCATTTTTTGAGTATCGAGGAAAATTTTATGTTCGAGACCATTTCATGCAAGTGATTAAATTTTGATTAGTATAATGAGATAAAACATTATCTCTACATTAGAAGAAACAATTTGATCATTCATTTTAATACATCGCTCAAATATTTTACAAATTATGCCAACAATTTAGCAGCACCATGAGGCAGCATTTGTGTCGGAACATTTGCGTGTTTCAAAATTTATTTTCAATGGGCCGGTGAATATATAGTAACATTTTTCCATTGTTATTTTATATAAACATAGAAATTGTAGTTTGGAATAGTAAATTGAAAATTATTTATTTGAGATTTTGAAAGAAAATTTTGAAAACTCCCAAAAATTGAGGTGCATGCGATCTTATTATATTTATCCACTTTTGCAAAGAAAAGCTGAAGGTAGAGACCCGCCAAATTTCGGGTAACAAACATGCCCTACGCAATCTAGTTTTCACTTTTCATTATGCAAAAGATGTTAATTGAGTGAAATTTGAATAAAGCAGAATATAAGCACTCCCCACTCGCACAACCATTGCTTCTACACCTCTCTCTCCTCTCTCTCTCTCTCTCTCATAGTAACATGCCCCATTGCTTGTAGGTCAAGGATAGTAATTATTAAAGATTTGATAAAATTCGAGGACCCCCACACCCAACCTAAATATTTTCTTTGGTTAAAAAGGAGCAAGTTTAAATTGATATAAATAGGGTAAATTTGTCGGCTCATCTTCATTGTAAGCACGAAAAGAAATATATATGCATATTTCACTTCATTGTGTAAATAATTTGAATGTTTTATTAGTGCCTAATATGTTTGAGTTCAAACTTAGAATGAAATTTAAATTAATGTATATATGACGTGGAAATTAAATTAGAAAATATATATATACATGCATTGCCATTAAAATATATTTTTAACTATATAAGTTTTCGATGTTATTTTTCACTTATTTAATTTGAAATAAGAATGTAAGGTTTGTATGGTAAGCGACAAATTGCAAGTAAAAAGATCAAAACTAATTATCCCTTTTGTCATGATTAACTTGGCTTTAAGCGTCACTACCTAAACATTTTGTGTTCCTAACTAACCATGTTCACTAATTAATCAACACTTTTGTTGAGAGTTGTTGCTGATTAATAGTTTTCATTATGCACTACTATTATTGTTAATTAGCATTCTTGTTTAGATTTGTAAATATATCTCAAACAATTAACTGAAAGAAAATATCAAGATATGCATACTACAAATAATTAAGTACGATGGAGACAAATTAGCGTGGGCAAGATGTTAGATAGATATTTTACATATCTTTTCTGTATTTTATAGATATTTTCATATCTATATTTCTCTAGTTTAAATTAGATTAGTCCTCTATAAATATGTACAATGTAATATTTTTTAGTGTGTGAAATACAAGATTTAATATCTTTACATGGTATTATATTTAATATATTTACATGGTATCAGCCAAATCTGACTAAACCCTAGCCTTTTCTCTCGCTCGTCTGCGCACGCGATGCCATGGCTGCTCTGGATCTTGATATTCTCACCCTCCCTCTGTCGACCATGATCCACATGGTGAACATTAAACTCACCTCTATGAATTATTTGTTATCGCATGCGCAAATCGAGCCTGTTCTCATCACTCAACACTTTCTCCCTTACGTAGATGGCTCCTGTCCTGCTCGCTGCCGGTCGTCTCACTCCCAATCCTACCTACACCAAATGGTATTCTCAGGATCAACTAATCAAATTATTCTTGGTGTCTACTCTCACGGAAGAATCGATGGCAACAATCATCGGCTTCAAAATCTCTCACGAAGTATGGACTGCTCTCTCTCGTTTGTACAGTCACGCCTCCAAAGCACGTGATTTGAGTCTCAAAGACGATATTCTCTCCATCAAGTGCGGTGATGGTTCTGTTGTTGAGTATGGTCAGCGTTACAAGTCGTTGTGTGATCAGTTTGCAGCCATCGGACGTTCCATCGATGCGTCCAACAAGTCTCAATAATTTAAATCGAGCCTTTGTCGGATTTTGACACCATTCTTGCTCGTGCAATCAGCCATGAATTATTCATGAAATCCACTGAAGCTGCTACTGTTTCATCCATAGTCGCGTTCCACACAACGAATAATGGTTGGGAAAATCAATCTCAGGCCCCTTACGATAAATCTCAACAAAACTGCAACCGAAGACGTTCAAACAACAATCGCTGGCATTCATGCTGTTATTTTTGTCGTGACCCAAATCACGATTCTTTTTACTGTCCGAGACGATTCGATCGCTCATTTGATAGATCCTTGCGCCCTCTCCTACAGCAAATCTCGCAGATGCTTTTTCGATCGGTTGCTCACTCATGCAATCATCTGTGTTTGACTGGTACCTCGGCACTGGCGCATCGGCTCATATCACGGTTGACTCTGCCACTCTTGATGATATCTCAACATACTCTGGTTCTGATAAAGTTATTGTTGGTAAAGGAAGTTTTCGGCCTTTTACTCACACTGGTTCATCTTTTCTATCTTGCTTTATCCGCTTAAATGATATTTTAGTTATTCCTGGCATCGCCAAGAATTTATTGTCCATGAGTAAACTTTGCAGTGATAACCCCGTGAAAGTGTTATTTACTGACTCTGGCTTTCAGGTTCAACATCGGGAGATCAGGCAAATCATCGCCACAGGAAGCCGTGAGCATGGTCTGTATGTGCTGGACTCTCACCCTTCAGCCCTCTATGTTGCTCCTTCGATCCCTCTTCCTCGAGCCTCCTTCAAACTTTGGCACTATCGCCTTGGACATCCTGCACCGGCTATTATTTCTTTACTACAAAAATTGAACTAGTTTCTATTACTTCTCTACTTCTAAAACCTGTTTTACGCACTACTTGTCAGCTTGCGAAAAATACTCATTTACCATTTTTCCGTCAAATAAATGTGTCTTGCATTTATTATATTTAATTCATTGTGATTTATGGGGCCCGACACCCATTGTTTCTTCTTCTAGTTTTCAATACTATGTTATTTTTACCGATGACTATTATCGATTCTGTTGGTTTTACCCATTGCGTGCGAAATCTGATTTCTATGACACTTTCACTCATTTTAAATATTTGATTGAGAATCAGCTTTCCTGCAAAATTAAACAATTTCAAAGCGATGGTGGAACGAAGTTTTCGAATTCTAGACTTCAAAATCTTTTTGCTAAATCTGGCATCCACCACTTAATTTTTTGTCCCTATACTCCCGCTCAAAATGGTCGGCTTGAACGTAAGCATCGTCATATAACAAAAATGGGATTAACTCTCTTTTTTCACTCCTGTACTCTGTTATCCTTTTGGTCGACGCTTTCAGTATTGTCGTATATACCATAAATTGTCTCCCTACTCAAATTCTTGCGAATAAATTGCCATTTGAGCTTCTATATGGCCGACCTCCGTCCTTTGAATCTTTCCACCCTTTTGGTAGCCGCGTATATCCATGTCTTCGTGATTATGTCGAAAATAAATTTCAACCTCGTAGTCTTCCCTGTGACTTCCTAGGCTATAGTCCCGCCTACAAAGGTTTCTGATGTCTCGATCCATCTACCTCTCATCTATATACCACACGATATGCCCAATTTGATTACCTATACTTTTCCTATGTCTCTGCTAGTGTTACATCATCCCCGTCCTCCCTACATGTCTCTGACTTCCTGGATGTAGGGGTGTAAATAAACAAAACTGTTCGTGAGCTACTTGGATCTCGACTCGATAAAAGCTCGTTCGAGTTCGTTTAGTAAAGCTCATTTATTAAATGAACCAAACTTGAGCATCATAGTATTCGACTCGTGAGCTCGTGAGCAGACTCGTTAGCTAAAATTAGTAAGAAATATAAAATAATTACTTTTATAAAAATATTATTTTCATGATTTAAGAGTAACAATAACGATAATGACAAAAAATTAGAATTTGAGCATGAATATGATATTTTTTTTGGAATAAATAACCTTTTCTTCTAAATAATAATGAAAATCTTAAATATATTCTAGATTTAGAAAGTTTGTTTAGGCTCGATAACGTTCGTGAATATCAAAGTATTCGATAAAAAAGCTCGAAGCTCGACTTGAAACTAAGCGAGTCAAACTTGAGCACGACACTACTTGACTCGACTCGGTTCGGACCCCTACCTGAATGTCCCCTCAGCTCTCCCACAACTCCCGCCCTCTTTCACCACCACCTTCCAATCCTCAGCCTCAACTCCTTGTCATTTCTGCCCCCACCGACGAGCTAACCCCAGCTGTTGTAGTCGACTTAAATCCTCCTCCACCCGCTCAAGTTGACTTACCACCTGCTCCAGCCATCCCTATTCCCGTCGTCGAACCCCCAGAACCCCTCCTCCGCACACACGCCATGCAAACACGTGCTCAGTCTGGTATATTTAGAACCTGATATCCTATTGATCTTATTTATATTTCACTTTACTTTGCCTCCACTGTTTTAGCTGAACCTCGAGGCATTAAGTCAACCCTCAAGGTTCCGGAATGGACTCAAGCCATGCATAAAGAATTTGCGGCGCTTCATGCGAATAAAACCTAGGTTTTGGTGCCACGTCCCCTGCATGCGAATGTTGTCAGATTGAAATGGGTTTATCGCACTAAATTCTTGGCTGATGGAACTGTTGATCGGTACAAAGCCCGCCTCGTGGCTCAAGGGTATAGTCAGCTTCCTGGATTTGATTTTACTCACACCTTCAGTCCCGTTGTTAAGGCTTCGACTGTTCGCATCATCTTATCCATTGTCGCCATGCGTTGCTGGTCGTTACATCAGTTGGATGTTAAGAATGTGTTCTTAAATGGGGTGCTCACTTCTACTGTTTATATGGAAAAACCACCGGGGTTTGAAGTCTCTTGCCATTCGGATTGTGTCTGTTTCCTGAAGAAAGCTATTTATGGTCTTCGACAGGCTCCTCTCGCGTGGTATCAAAGGTTTCACAGCTTCGTCTTATCTCTTGGTTTTCTTTGCAGAGCATCCGATACTTATTCTTTATTTTCTCCAAAGACTCAATGCTTATTTATTTGTTGGTTTATGTAGACGATATTATCGTCACTGGAAATGATTCTCATGTCGTTTCTCTTCTTCTTAAACGACTTAACAAGGAATTAGCGACTAAAGATCTTGGACGTCTTGGCTATTTTCTTGGTTTAGAAGTTTCATATCCTCCTAATGATCTATTTTTGTATCAGACTAAATATGCTCAAAATATCTTGAAGCGAACAGAGTTACTGGACGCCAAACCTGTTTCCACGCCTGTTCCACCCGGCGTCTCGTTTACTAAAGAGGGTGATCCTTTTGATTATCCTATTTTGTATTGCTCTTTAGCCGGCGCCCTACAATACTTAACTATTACACGACCGGACATAGCTTATTCTGTGAACACTGTATGCCAGTTTCAGCAAAACCCAATGGTTGATCATTTTCAAGTTGTCCAACGGATACTTCGTTATATCAAGGGCACTATTTCACACGGTTTGGTCTTCTCTTGTGGTTCCTTAAGCCTTTTGGGATATTCTGATGTTGATTGGGCTTGTTGCCCAGATACTCGACGCTCAACCTTTGGTTATGCCATTTTCCTCGGACCTAATCTTGTATCTTGGAGCGCTAAAAAACAACCCACGGTTTCCCGCTTCAGCTGTGAATCGGAATATCGTGCCATTACGAACACCGCTACTGAGCTAGTCCGGATTTCCACTCTTCTATGTGAGCTTCATGCTGTTCCACGAGGCATTCCGTTGTTGCTATCTGATAATGCGAGCTATAATTTTCTCACTCAAAATCCGGTGTCCAACAGGCGCAATGATATTGACTATCACTTTGTCTGTGAGCTGGTTGAATCGAAGCGTCTATCCACTGATTTCGTGCCTTCTGATTCTCAAGTTGCAGACATTTTACGAAAAGCTTGGGACGCCCTTTGTTCGAACAATTCAAGTTCAAGCTTCGAGTGTCTCCTTTTCCCACATCATCGCTTGCGGGGGAGGGGGTGTTAAGTTATATTAGATATGTTACATATCTTTTCTGTATCTTATAGATATTTTCATATGTATCTTTCTCTAGTTTAGATTAGATTAGTCCTCTATAAATATGTACAATGTGATATTTTTTAGTGTGTGAAATACGAGATTTAATATCTTTACACAAGAATTTTACATATTTCAATTTCATGTATTAACTCAAGAACTAGTTAAGCCCCCTCTTAGCGAAATGTACCACCAAATTTTTTTAGAAAAACTATATTAAGAATGACAAATCTTATAGCTTAAATTAATGATGTTATACATAAGAATTTAAAATGTCAATCAGATCAGTTCACTCCTTTTGGATCAACCTTATCGAATTATGTGCTATTTGATTTACGTTCGTAAATTCAGATTTTTTTGCCTTAACCCTCTGTTTTTTTTTTGGCTAATGTATTAGAACGCAATCTAATAAATTTATTTTACGTTTATAATTTCATAATGTTTATAAATATGAACTATAATTTAGGGTATATATTTTTGTTAGGAAGTATTCATACATATTATTGTGTTTTGATGTGTTAAATATTGTATAGAAACTACCAGTTTAAACTACCTCTAGTTTGCGCAAGATATATAATGTCATGTATAGAATGTCAATTTAGTTGTAACAGAATCAATCAAAATAAACTGAAAATTTTCTAGTTTGGTTTCACAAAGTGATAGAAGAAATTGGCTATATTCCTTGGTGTGCCAGTTTGGATGTCACAAGTGAAAGAAAATGGTTGACATCACCAGACCAGTGTTACTCAATCTTATTACCAATGCATTCAGAGATAAGAGGAACAAGTCATGAAAAATCTTATTAGAGCCGGACTTTAAGATTGAAGATTACTTAAAGTCTTAAGATCCTGATGTTGGACCAGTTCTAATCCTCAGACTGACTAAGAAGAGTCGTTCTGACACACACTACGCAATCAACATCCTGTGTCAGAAAAGCAGGAGCAGGTGTATAGTTTCTGAAAAAGCAACCTGCCATTTGCAGAAGAGAGGCGCCGATTGGACATCTTCCAAAAAGTCTCTCAACCCCAATATTTTTAAACCTCCAACATCTCGTCTGTAAATAGACCAAGTGTTCCCACAAGAGAGGTTACGGTTTCCACTTATTAAAATCAACTCCATCAAATCTCAGTGAGAATCATCATCCAACGAACAACTGTGAAATTTTTCATGTTCGAGGCTTACTATAAGCTAACCGTGTACCATCTTGGATACGAGACTTGTTGCTACCTAGCACAAATTTCTTTGGTGTTCTTACTCTTTAAGTAAGAACACAACAATCACAACTTTTTTCAAAGTTCCGGAGACGAAGGCTATGTGGTGTGCTCACATTTCGGACGAGTGGCGGAGGAAGCAACGGTCTGGAAGGAATGGTGGAGGCTGACATTCATTAACTTGTGATTGATCGTGAGAACCTTTGATTTCTAAAACCTAGTATATTCCAGACTCAAGGTCTGATGAGAGGACATAGGGCTCTTTTGTCCGAACCTCTATAAATACTTGTGTTCTTACTGTTTTATTATTTTTGCAATGATTTAAAACTCAACACTATCTAAATGTTGAAGTATATATGAAACTTGGACTAAAATCAATCTCGCTATAAATACTTGTGTTCTTACTGTTTTATTATTTTTGCAATGATTTAAAACTCAACACTATCTAAATGTTGAAGTATATATGAAACCTGGACTAAAATCAATCTCGCTAGCACTTTTTCAGAGACACAAACTGGTGAGTAACAACCAATTTGTGAAGTGCTAGATTTTGTATTAAAATTCTCTGCTGTGTATTCAATCACTCAGATCTCGGGACCAATATTTTCTTAAAAAATTATTATTAACATGTAGGGGTTGGATTGTTGGGGTGAAACTTTTTTTAAAAAACCATAAATGCATTTATATAAACTCCCACATCCAATGTTCTTATCAAACCTATAATCCATAATTTATTATTTAGATGTAAAATATTTTTATCACTGCACCCAAAATAGGGAATGAGAAGTGAAACTTGAAAGTGCCTTTTTTTTAAAAAAAAAAAAAAAATTTGTTAGAAAGCGTGAAATGCAGCCATGATTGGAACCACTTGGTTGTTGCATGGAAAACATAATACTGCCTCCATAAAGACTAAAGAGCATCCCTTACTTCCCTAAAAAAGCGCTCGAGGAAAAACAAAATTGAAAATCCTATTTTTTACTCTTTAAATCTATTGGGAAGATATTTTGTGGCATATTCATCTTTCTCCACTTCATTTTATTGATGTTAAAAATTGAGATAGGAATAAATATGAATCTCTAGATTAATCACACTAAAGATTGAGATTTAAAAAAATAGTTATTAAAAATATAATTTTTTAAATATAATATATAATTTAATAAAATAAGATTACAAAATGCTTTTAATTTGGACCATTAATTAAGTATAAATGAAGAGTATTATTCATTCATATACAATATAAATGAGTTTTAACGTAAGATCAACTCTCATATTATATGTATGCCTTATTTCATAAATTCTTTTGGATAAAAATATTCAATAAATATAATATACATCCTTCATTTTTATTCCAAAATATAAAAATCAATTATTAGATTAGTTCTTTCTTTTTTATTTTTATGAGGGGAAACTGATTGCAGAGATTATGCCACCGACGAGTTCATCAAAATAATATTTGCAAACAAACAATTCTAATAATTGAGTTCTTGGTCAAATTTGGACAAAATTTCATTTAGGAAAATACTTTTATTCCACAATCCATTATGAATTGGAATTCATTAAGATTTAATCAAATTGGTATTGGCAAAAACAAACACCCAATTTGCCACCTAATTAATTTCAGGCCCTCAACGTCGAGATTTAGTGGGAGGTGGCTACAACTTAGATATAAACCCAAATCAAAATATTACTTAATATGTAAGTATTTTTTTAAAAAAATTCTTTTTGAGAAGATATTCAATATATAGTTAATTGGTAAATGACCATGTAATAATCTAAGTCTTAGGATATTAAAGATAAATGTATATATTTATAGCCATTTCTTCATGATGGTAAAACTTTAGAGTCAAAATAATCTCCGACAAATCAAGACTATGAAAAAGTGACAACATTATATTAACTTTATTTAGCTGTCCAAAATCGTTATTTAGTATTTAATTGGTAAGGATAAAGTTAAAAATTTGTATGAGATTTCTTGGAAACTTATTTTAGAGATGGATACATTACATGCTTTAAAAATTCATTGATTATGGATAACTTGAAAATAAAAAATAATTGTTTAAAATTAAATATAATCGATCGGTAAATATTCTGGAATGGGTAGAAGAGATAAAAAGAGATGAAAGGAAGGGGTAAGATCGAAAATTGGTAGACGAAATATTCAAATAATAATAAACATCTCCATTTTTAGGGATTCAATAAGGTGCGGCGAGACTCCCGGCGTAAGATAAACTCACGTTCCTCCCAATCACACACTGAATTAATGGGAAATAATATAATATAATATAAAATAAAATAAATTCCCAAAATGTAATCTTATTCCGTGGAATCAGCAATCCCCCCGTGAATTCAGTTTCCCACTGACCATTGTTTCGGATGTTCGTACGCCGTTACGGTACGGGCCCGCCGTCACGGTGCATTCTCATTCCACCATCTCTCTCAAAACCTTTTCTTTTTTCTTGGGAGGAAAATCAACAGCAGTATAAACAGAGAGGGAGAAGAAGTAAAAACAGAGGAGCATTCACATGTTCATTGAAAAGAATAATTTTCGACAAAATTCAAATAACAGATCAAATTAAAAAAAAATCAAAAAAAAAAAAACTTATCAGACCAAAATATAAAAATATCAGCAAATGATAGTTTAGCAGTTTGAACTAAAACACAAGATAAAGATTCTACCCACACATAATTGCTACTCCCTCCGTCCCACACGAATTGTCCCTCTTTCCTTTTTCGTCCGTCCCACACGAATTGTCCCATTACCTAAAATGGAAAGTTTTTACACACTAACTAATAAAATAATAATTTTATCTATCTCTACCACATTCCACTACATTGGTTATTGTGCCATGTCCCAAGGGGACAATTCCCTTGGGACAGAGGGAGTATTTTGTTTTCGAAAAGTAAAAGCTCTTAATTTTTTTAATTTAGAAATTAAACATAATTTACTTAAGTTGGAACCAGGAAAAATATATACAATAACCTAATTACATAGATACTTAAAGGGAAAGTATCAATTATATTACAAACTATTCAGATTTTTTCAAATATATTACAACTAGGTATATTATCAAAATTTATTACAAACTATCAATTTTGTTCTAAAATTATAATAGGATCAAATTTCCGGTCAAGGAATATTGACGTGACTTGCTGGATAACACATCAGCATTTGTAAAATTACACGTTATCAATAAAATATATTACAAACTATTCAAATTTTCTCAAATATATTACAAACTATTCATAATTTCTCAAATATATTACAATCTATTGAATTTTCTCAATAACAAACTATATATATTTCCAACATAAATTTTCAAACATTCCAATTTATCTTAATTTACGATGAAATTATATTTATTTATATTTTTAAATTTTGAATAAATAATTGTACTTAATAATATTTGAATAAAAATTCTTGACATATTAAAGAAAATGAATAAACATTTATTTTAATTTTGGGAAAAACAAAGGAAAAAATATCAATTATATTTCCCCAAATCTTTAGTGTAAAATCTAATTTGTTTTTCCTAAAATTAAAATAAGTGTTTATTTATTTATGTTTTAATGTATCAAGAATTTTATTTAAATATTATTAAGTACAATTATATGTTAATTTAAAATCTTAAAATATAAATAAATATGATTTCATCATATATATAAGACAAATTTGATAGTTTGGATATTTATATTGGAAGGGAAAAGTATCAATTATATTACAAATTATCATTGTTTTCTCAAATATATTACAAACTATGCATATTATCAAAATATATTACAAACTATCAGTTTTGTTCCAAATTTATGACGGGAGCAATTTTCCGGCGACGGAAAATTGACGTGGCTCGCCGGATGACACATCAGTATTTAAAATTACACGTCATCGTACAAATACATTACAAACTATTGTGATTTTCTCAAATATATTACAAACTATTGTAAGTTTCTCAATTATATTACAAACTATATACATTCCTAAAAAAATATTCAAACTATCAAATTTATTTTAAATTTATGTTGAAAACATATAATTATACTTTATTACAAATTCTTGACAAATTTAAAAAATAATAAATACATATTTTAATTTTCATATTCATTTTGCTCTCGTCTCTCCCTTCACCAAACCAAAAAAAATTAAATATTCATGTGAAAAATAGTAATTATTGAGGGTCAAATAATAATGATATATATATTTGACATGTGTGAAATACCATCAATAAATATTATTATTTACAGGAATATTTGAGTTTTGGTTCGCCGAAATGAGAGACGAGAGAAAAAAGTAAAAAAAAATTAAAATAAGTATTATTCCATTTTTCTTTTTTTAAAAAAAACTTTTCATGAATTTTTATGGTATATTTTTAAGTATAATTATAATATTTATTTAAAAATTTAAAATATAAGTAAATATGTTTTCGTCGTAGTTTTAAAATAAATTTGCTAGTTGTAATATTTATTT
>JAPKLW010001560.1:56662-120788 GCA_026898455.1 Plectranthus barbatus
TATAGTTTGTAATATAATTGAGAAACTTACAATAATTTGTAATATATTTAAGAAAATTACAATAGTTTGTAACATATTTTTACGATGATGTGTAATTTTAAATGTTGACGTGTCATCTGGCGAGCCACGTCAACTTTCCGTCGCCGGAAATTTGCTCCTGTCATAAATTTGGAACAAAATTGATAGTTTGTAATAATTTTGATAATATGCATAGTTTGTAATATATTTGAGAAAACCAAAATAGTTTGTAATATAATTGATACTTTTCCCATATTGGAAATATATATAGTTTGTTATATAATTGAAAAAACTCAATAGTTTGTAATATATTTAAGAAAATATGAATAGTTTGAAATATATTTGATAAAACATGAATAGTTTGTAATATATTTGAGAAACCTGAATAGTTTGTAATACATTTGATGACGTGTAGTTTTACAAACGCTGACGTGTCATCTGGCAAGCCACGTCAAGATTTCGTCGTCGGAAATTTGATCCCGTCATAAATTTCGAACAAAATTGGTACTCCCTCCGTCCCGCTATAATTGTCGCTTTTCATTTCGGTACATTAATTTCGAAACTATTGTTTAGTAGCTAACCGTGGTTAATAATAAAATTGGCAATCATAATTAACTTATTTAAGTCTTAAACAAGTTAATTATGATTGTCAATTTTATTGTTAACTACAATTAACTATTAAACATTAGCTCCGAAATTAATGTGTCAAAATAAAAAGTGACAATTGTAACGGGACGGAGGTAGTAGTTTTTAATATATTTTGATAATATATATAGTTTGTAATATATTTAAAAAAATATAAATAATTTACTCCCTCTGTCCCAAGGGAATTGTCCCCTTGGGACATGGCACAATAACCAATGTAGTGGAATGTGGTAGATATAGATAAAATTATTATTTTATTAGTTAGTGTGTAAAAACTTTCTATTTTAGGTAAGGGGACAATTCGTGTGGGACGGACGAAAAAGGAAAGAGGGACAATTCGTGTGGGACGGAGGGAGTATAATATAATTAATACTTTTTCCATACAAAAATAGATAGACATAAAGATATATTATCATATTATGCAAAGAAGGCTGCACGTATAAAATTAAATGTGTGGGTGTAGCAGACACAACTCACTAGCTACGCCTATGTGTTTGTCTCGTATTAGATATATATTAGGTTGTAACTTGTACTCCCTCCGTCCAATTTTAATTGTCCGACTTTCCTTTTTTCATCTGTCCCAGTTTAATTGTTTTATTACTAAAAAAGATAATTTTTTCATATTCAACAATAAAATATTAATTCCATTCAACTTAATCTACATTCACACTCTTTGATTATTGTGCCTGGTCAATTCGGGACAACTAAAAAAAATCAAATGCACAATTAATTTTACGAATAAGTAAATAAACATAAACAAGCATATTCTATAGTTTTGTTGTTGCTTTAAAATACCAGCTAAAAGAAAATGAAGTCCCATAAAATATGCAAGAGGAAAAAAAAAAAAAAAATGAAGATCTCATGTTAGTCACGTCTAAACGGTTAAGGTGGGTTTTATCCATTAAATAGAGCTTATTAATCTCCAATTAAAATATATTAAATGAGTTTGAATTAGATTAATGGATAAAATTCGCTTAAACCGTTTTAGTGTGCCTAACACAAATTTTTGAAAGAAAAAAAAAGCAGTTTAAAGGGCGAAGTCAGCTGTGCCACATGAGTGACCGACGATAAAAGTGCAGCAGTTAAACTGAAGATAATTATTCTCAAAAAAAAAAAAAAAAAAGAAGATAGTTAAATTAGTGTAGTAATTAATTTACGAAATAAGTATTAACTTAAAATTTCAATTATACGATTTTTTTTTAAATCTAACATTCTTTTTTTATTTAAAAAATACATAAAATCAGTAGCCAGGCCAGAGGAATTAACAGTAAATACGATTGTTATTATTAATAGCAGGAAAATAAGCGATGGGTTTTGGCAGTTAGTTGACAGCCGTTAAGTCTAACGTTTTATGATCGTGGCATTGTCAGTCTATAAAATGAGCAGAGGCCGTTACGTCGGGCCGTGGTACTTCTTCTCTTCTTATTCTTCCTCCTCATTTCACCATCTTTCTCTCTCTAAAACAACTCTATTACATTTCCGATTCGTGCACACATTTATTGAGAGAGAGAGAGAGTGGGGAAAGCAGAGTAGTGAAGACAATGGCGGTTGATTCGAAGAAATTGATGGCGTCTCTGTTTTCAGTTGTGCTGTTCGTGCTTTTTGTTGGAGCTGTAGCTAGAGTTCAGAAGGATGAGACCCTAAAACTGAGGTATGTATGCGCTTATTTTCGTTCCGCATTTGACTGCTCGAAGAATGCTCTGCTTATTTGAGCTCAATTCATCTGAAAAAACTAAGCAACATTTCTGCAGTTCCTAACTTCCCCTCACAATGTGCGAGCAAATGTGTGTTTTCCTCCTGTGTTTTCTTTTTAGTTTTTAATTGGACACTCTCTGGATTGTTCAAAATGTGATGAAACTGTAGCATAAACAAAGTTTTGGAAAAGAAATGTACTTATTTTTCTGCCATTCTTCTGGTGCAGTGCCGCAGAGGAGAAAGTGCAGACCTCTCCAAACTCAACAATGGCAGCAACGTGAGTAACTGAACTTCTTCTCGGCTTAATCTTTCGTGATTTCCATACCGAGTCGTCTCAGAGAGTCGGAGTAACCTAATCTCGGCCGTCTACTTTTCCCTCTATTGTTATCCATCAAATTCCAACCGACGGATCTTATTTAATTCACTGAATCTGTCCAAGTAGTTGTAGCATTAATCCCAGCCGTTGAGATTCCGTATTCTGGAATAGATCTCAGCCGTTATTCGGTTTACGCGCAATTCCCCTCGGATGCCTCTGCATCTAACGAATTCCTGCTCCATTTCATCCTCTCCAACTTGCCCCCATTAAATGCTCTGTTTCCTCCAAGTTATAATAATAAGAAACAATGTAGGTGGTGGCATATACGTAATTTCTTAGTCTGAGCAGTTATTAGTTGATTCTCTTTTTGTGTCTCATAAAAGCACTTTTTTGACGGCTTTAACGGTAATGTATTTTGTGTGTATAACGTACGTAAATTCGGGCACTCTTCCACTACCTTGAGCAGTGTAAAATGTAAACCACTCAGTACTAGCGTGTGTTGTGTGTGTAGTTTTTTGGTCACCACCAACGCTCCTTTTTCCGCAATAATAAAAAAAAAAAAATCCGCTGTGAAATTATATTGGTTGCAATTATTCCAAATCTGCATATATAATTTGCCGCGATTGTCGGTCGCAACTGACAGCCATGTGGAAATTACTT
Source organism: Plectranthus barbatus (assembly GCA_026898455.1). Lineage (NCBI taxonomy): Eukaryota > Viridiplantae > Streptophyta > Magnoliopsida > Lamiales > Lamiaceae > Plectranthus > Plectranthus barbatus. Next base: position 59,997 of record JAPKLW010001560.1, read on the forward strand.
CAATAATTTATTCCCTTCATTTTTAACTGTAGTTGGGAAAGTTACTAAGGTAAAATAGATATGTTAATATCATATGATTTTTTTGTTTATCTGTAATAAATGTGATGGGGGTTGTACTTGTGGGCATTGTTCAGGTTGGAAGGCATTGATGAGGAGGGTTTGAATGAGCATGCTGTGGATGACCCAGAAGAGGTTGTGAGAATGGTTGAAATGTGAGTGATATTTCATAATTATAAATCCCTTTTCCTTTTCCTTTTCCTTTTCCTTTTCCTCTTTCTATTACTTATATTTCTGTTTCAAGAATTGCTGGAAATTGCCTTTTTGTGCATTTAGTAGTCATCGTGTCTTTAATGGGTTGAGCGAGAGCATTAACTGACACAATGAGGTTTAGTAACAGTTGCTGTTAGGGGGTTGTTCTTGTTGTGGTCCTCTCAGATTTAATGCCACTATTGGGCAGACCTACCCTACCCATATGTCATATACATGCATTTATTATATATGTATATGTATCCATATTTTATATTTTTTCTTAAATAATGAATCTTAAATATATAAATTTGTTTAATCTCTATCTCTGGCATTCACATAATTGATTATGGAAAGATGGGAGATTGTTGTTCAGTTCATCCCACATGCAACTGTAGTCAGATCTATGTTCTGTGATTTGTAACTCCTTTATTTGTTTATTGACCTATCCAATAACTTTTTGGAGGGTGCATTTATTTTTTTTTAACCATGGTTGCAAAAAGTAGTTCTCTGTATGGTTGTACTAAGTTATTCACTGGTATCTTTAGTCATTTCGTGATGTTGCTTTCTTTCTACGACTTCATAAAGTTGAAACTGTCCATGATGTGGCGCTTTATTTAGTATAATTTGGGAACTCTGTTATTCATGTGCTATCACATTCTGTAAAGTTATCATTTCATTCTAGGCATGTGTGAATGTGTAAGCAAAGAAAATTGCAAGAGATGTGAGCATCGCTGGCTTACCTCCATGAAGACCAGAATAGCACTGTTTTATGTGGAATAGTGAAAGAGTTGCTCTGTCTTTTTCCACGTGACAATGCCATTTATCTGGGTATTAAAAAGACGAAGTGCCTCCAGCTTTGGTGCTTGGCTTATTAACATAGTAACAAATACAATAGACCCAATTTTTTTCTTTGAGGAATGAAAGATATTGTACTAGAATGGCAAATTATAAATGCTGACTGGCTCTGCTGATGTAAAATTGATAATTTTAGTTCACATTTTATGCTGCCATTTGTGAGATGAAGTAATGGAACTGTGATAATGTAGGAGATCACTGTGGTAATTCTGTTGCTGATCATAAGTTTCCAATTTACAGGGCTACTAAAAACAGCACCGAGAGGCGAAAGCTGGGATTTTTCTCATGTGGAACTGGTAATCCCATTGATGACTGCTGGCGTTGCGATGCCAATTGGCACAAGAACCGCAAGCGGCTTGCTGATTGTGGTATTGGTTTTGGGCGGAATGCCATTGGAGGTCGTGATGGGCGATTCTATGTTGTGACTGATCCTAACGATGACAACCCTGTCAACCCCAAGCCTGGCACTCTGCGCCATGCTGTTATCCAGGACAAGCCCCTCTGGATTGTGTTCAAGCGCGACATGGTTATTAAATTGAAGCAGGAACTCATCATGAACAGTTTCAAGACCATAGATGGTCGTGGAGTCAATGTCCACATAGCTGGTGGAGGTTGCATCACTATCCAATACGTTACCAATGTCATTATTCATGGCCTCCACATCCATGATTGCAAACCAACTGGCAACGCCATGGTGAGGAGCTCACCTTCACACTATGGATGGAGAACTATGGCTGACGGTGATGCCATTTCCATCTTCGGGTCGAGCCACATTTGGGTGGATCATAATTCACTCTCCAACTGCGCGGATGGCCTTGTAGACGCTGTCATGGGATCCACTGCTATTACCATTTCCAACAATTACTTCACCCATCATAATGAGGTGAGTCTGCCACTGATACTTGTCAATACTAGGTAATTGCAAATGACTTACAGTCTGATTGAGTTTTCTATGTGATATTTGAGCAGGTTATGCTCTTGGGTCACAGTGACTCCTATATGAGAGACAAGCAAATGCAGGTCACCATTGCTTACAATCACTTCGGGGAGGGCCTTATTCAGAGAATGCCAAGGTAATTGTCATTCCTCTATTTGCGCACACTTACACTTAAATTTCTTGAGTTCAACAACTCGAAACTTGTGAAAATTCAGATGTAGACATGGATACTTCCATGTTGTGAATAACGACTACACTCACTGGGAGATGTACGCCATTGGTGGAAGTGCAGGCCCCACCATTAACAGCCAAGGCAACAGATATCTTGCACCAGTCAATCGTTTTGCCAAAGAGGTACTGCACTCTGCGGACTTGAACACTGGAAGGAATTCTAATTAACTAGTATAAACTTGATGGGTTGTTATTATCAGGTGACGAAGAGGGTTGAGACATCTGAAAGTCAATGGAAGGGCTGGAACTGGAGATCTGAGGGCGACCTAATGCTTAATGGAGCCTACTTTACTCCATCTGGAGCCGGAGCTTCAGCCAGCTATGCCAGAGCTTCAAGCTTAGGTGCCAAGTCTTCCTCCATGGTAGGAACCATTACATCCGGTGCTGGAGTCCTCGGATGCCGCCGTGGTCACCAGTGTTAGCACACTCTTTGCCTACTACTATACAACACCAAAAAACCAAATGCAGATCTTTTCCTTTTTCTTTTTCTTTACCCCCTTTAGATTATGATCAGCTCCATTGAAGCATCATTCTATCCTTATAGTGATTTGTTTGCCAATCAATTATCATCATTCATCCATTCAGAATGGCAAGTGTACATTTTTTACACATGTCCACCATCATCCTCTTCCCACATTGTTGCTCAACCTCCGCCTGCTTCAGTTGAAAAACAATGCTATTCTGGCCGCAGGCGCTGAAGCGTTGTCCAATCTTTTTTTTTTTTTTTTTTTGGGCATTACCCCACTTTCTATCATGTCCTAAATCAATTTCCTTATTCTATATACCTGCCGTCTTTTCTACCTTAAAAGTCTAGCGGGTTGCTTTGGCTTTCATTCTTCTTATGAACTAAATGATATTGCAATTTTCTCTCTCTCTCTCTCTGCTATTTTAGCACTTTTTTTTTAATTATTTTTTTAATGGAGTCATACAAGCTAAGTAATGTGAATGTTGAATTATTGAGGACAAGAAAAGAAAAAACTTTTGTAATAGATGATGCTTGTTATTAAAGGTTCATTGTCTTTTAGCTTTTTCACTCATTTTTTGCTTTGTCTTGGTCAATGAAAAGCAATATTGCCGGTTTGTGTGGATGATTCTTGTGCTAAGAAGTTGTATCATGATTGTATAAACCAGATCTATTAGGTCTCACCCTTTTTAATTATTACAAACTTACAATATATTAGCATAGGCTAGACACCCATTAACCTCAATCATTACTGTCTTTTGTTTTTTTTATCATGTCATGTGCAAACAATTCTGCAATCACCAGCTAATGTTGTTGGATGAATTTTTAACAGCATACCGAAAACAACTTTTATGGTCTATTAACATAATTATTATTAAATGGTTCAGATGTCACATTGGATGCTTTTCTCTATAATTAGTCATCATATGCAGTAGAAATCATGGATAAAAGAAAGAAAAAATAAAGTTAGAATTCTGATCATCTCTTGCAAAATGATACACAATTACCATTTTTTTCTTAAGGAAAATCTGCAGCCACGACAGAATTCGTTTCCTTCTCTCTTTAAATTATACTCCCTCCGTCCCGGCTTAATTGTCTCGAGTTGACTGGGCACAATAACCAAGGAGTGTGAGTGTAGAGTAAGTTGAGTGAAATTAACATTTTATTGTTGAGTGTGAAAAAGTTACATTTTTTAGTAACGACACAATTGAGCTGAGACAGACGAAAAAAGAAAGTGGGACAATTAAGCGGGGACAGATGGAGTATATATTAATTTTCCCACATTGATTTGGGATAATGGTTGTTGTGACCCAAAAATAAGCAAACCTATTTTGGAGTCCATTAAAGAAGAAAGCCCGCTAAAGAAGGCCCAAGGCGCGGAATATTTGTTCAAGGAAAACTTCTCGGGAGTTCGGCCATTTGACCGAACTACTCTTGACCGAGCTTCATACCAGTCGAGCAGACCAGCTCGGACATTTTAAGAAGCCGGGTTGTTGGGCCGAACCATCTAAAGACAAAACTAGCTCAATCGAAAAGACGCAACCGTTCGAGACACCAGTTTAGCCAAAGTATTGTTACTTTTCATCTAGAGTCACTTCTTTGTATTCACTCCCTATAAATAGGGTTGCATTTATTGTACAAAGACACATTAAAATCAGCAATTAAAGCACCAAATATTTGAATTCTACTTGCAATCTACTTTCTATATTCATTTTACTTATCATTTCATTTGCACTTTATTAAGTATTCTTGTTATTCCAACCTCATAAAATTCGAGCATTAACAATTGGAGCTAAAAGGAGTGCCATATAAGAAAGAAAGATAAAGTCATGGAGAACAACAACAACAACAACGAGAACAACACCCCACCAGCAGGCCGCAGAGTCTTCCGAAGTGCCGCCGAGTTCGAAGCCGAACTCAAACATCGGGAGGACGAACTCCACAACCTGCAGGAAGAGAATCGAAGGGTCACTGTGGAAGCCGAAGCTCTTCGGCGGTAGTTGGCCTTAGCATGCACCGAATGACGGAGCGAAATCCGCTCTTGGAGCATAACCCCTCTGCTCGAATCCAAGGGAGATGAAGAAACCTCCCATATCCGAACCGAACCCAACGACAGTTGGGTCCCAACCGAAGACAGTGAGTCGGGGGAGAAAATTGTAGGGTTTTACGTGAACCGAATCACCAAAACCAAACTGAACCGGATCGATCTATGGATATTGCTCATAATTCAAATTCTCAAAACCCTAGCATGCTCCTATGAATTTAATACGAAGAATTGTGGATTTAGGGTTTACCGTAACTCCGTCGAGTCTGAACCGATCTTTCGCGTTTGAATTCCAAAATCCAATTCAACCACGCGATCCGATTTAATCTTCGGAAACAGAAATTTGAGATCTAATTTCTTAGAGAAAATCGAAAACAAAAGGGAGAGGAAAAGAGGAATCTATTCTCCAGATTAGATCTTCAGATCTGTGTCCCGGTGCTGATCAGATCTACTACTGGTGAGGACTCCGTAGATCTGTGGCTTGAGTAGGACCAGAATTCAAAAATTCTCAAAAACGACGCCCCCTCTCTCTCTTAGGTTTAGGGTTTTTCAACTGTGTTATGACTTATGAGAGAGAGCTGTCTATTTATAGACCTAGGGTTGTAAACCCTGATGGGCTCCTGGGCTCAATTCAGCACACTTGTTGGGCCAGACCTGGGACCTAATGCAAATAATAAAGTGGGCCTATAAATTAATTAATTCCCATGTCCACAACCCAGGACACAATTAATTAATATTAATTCTTTTTCACCACATAATTAATACTGACCTACCCCTTTATTACCACGTTATGAGAACGGGTTGCATTAATTGAGAATCCCCATATTTAAGGTTACCGGACATCCATTAATTAATCGGAGCCTCTGACAAGCTCTAACTACAATTAATTAATATCTTATAATTCCTGAGTAGTACCACTCAAACCTTATCACTCGTGCCTGAACTTAATCAGCCTGCAGGACTTTGGCACGATGAATGTTATTGAGCTCCTCAGGGAATGTCCCCATCCTATTACTCGGATATGGTTACCTAAGTCCAGCTCAGGCGGTACTACACGAACTGTTGTTACCCAAGATGCGGATATACGAGCACGTTACTTAGGCTCTCAACCATGGCAAGTCAAAGCAACAGTCAACCCGTGCAAACCCCTGAACCTTCGTTAGGGTTTGGACTCAATCAATATAACGAGATCTTGTATTCGCTGATGTCTGACAGAAGAATACATCTCACTGCGGTCCATCAATACGCCACCTCTGCGTACTAGCATGTCAAGTAACCAAGACAGACTAGTTATTCCGACAATGCCGCAGCCATCCGGATAGACGTATCCTCATACGCTGTCTCAGTTGTGATCAGGTTTATGTCTCACTAGGTCAAGTGATCATACTGTCTTCTGCGATCTACAACACGCCGTATGATCGTCCCTATCGGTGAGACAAGAGGATACTATTGTTCATACATGTAAGATTGTTAACAGATAGGAGAAATAAACCGTTGTATACTCATTGTAATAAATGCTTTCAGTATACAAAACCCATCAATCTCCCACTTATACTCAAAGCATAACTAAGCTATTACAGAGTATACAGCCCGTCTATCTAGTCTGCTGTCTCTTTAACCACTATCAGTGGTCGGCATCCACCTCAGACCCAGCTCACGAATATGTCTTTCGTAAACTTTCTGCGGCAAGCTCTTTGTAAACGGATCAGCAAGATTGTCAGTAGTGTCAATCTTCTTAATCAGCACATCGCCCCTCGATACGATTTCTCGTATGATATTGTACTTTCTCTCTATGTGTTTGCTTGCCCTGTGAGACCGCGGTTCCTTTGAGTTTGCCACTGCACCAGAGTTATCACAATAAATTGTGATGCTCCTCGGCAAACTCGGGATCACGCCCAACTTTAAAAGGTAGTTCCGGAGCCACACCCCCTCTTTCGAGGCATCGGAGGCGGCGACATATTCCGTCTCCATGGTGGAGTCAGCAATGCACTTCTGCTTTGAGCTCCTCCAAGATACAACTCCACCTCCCAGGGTAAACACATATCCTGAGGTCGATTTCTTCTCATCTTGGTCCCCTTGGAAATCCGAGTCCGTATAACCCACAGGGCACAAATCCTCACTTTGATAAACTAGGCAGAAATTCCTAGTTCTTTTCAAATACTTGAGGATGTGTTTTACAGCAGTCCAGTGCGCCTGTCCAGGGTTAGACTGATATCTTGCTACCATGCCAACGACAAAACAGATATCTGGCCTGGTACACAACATCGCATACATGAGACTACCGACCGCTGAAGCGTATGGTACAAGACTCATCTCGTCTTTCTCCCGCTGTGTCTGAGGACACTGCCCACCAGAAAGACGAACGCCATGTCTGAAAGGTAGCAAGCCTTTCTTGGCGAGTTGCATGCTGAACCGGGCTATCACAGTATCCACATAGGATGCCTGGGATAAGCTCAACATTCTTCTTTTACGATCTCGTAAGACCTTAATCCCAAGAATGTAGCCAGCTTCTCCCAGATCCTTCATTTGGAACTGTTCGGATAACCAAACTTTGATTTCGGACATCACTCCCTCGTTGTTTCTAAATAGGAGTATGTCATCAACGTATAGTGCAAGGAAGACCACGCTCCCACTGACACAAAGTCGGTAAACACAACTTTCGTTTTCCAACTGTGCAAATCCATAGGATTTAATCACATCGTTGAAACGCAAGTTCCACGACCTTGAAGCTTGCTTAAGTCCATATAAGGACTTCCTAAGCTTCCAGACAAGATGTTCTTCGCCCTTGCTTATGTAACCCTCGGGTTGCTGCATATAGATGTCTCTCCCTTCTTCAAGGTAACCGTTCAGAAAAGCGGTTTTGACATCCATCTGCCAGATCTCGAGGTCCATATGCGCAGCTATGGCAAGGAGTATCCGGATGGATTTGAGCATGGCTACGAGTGAAAAGGTTTCGTCATAGTCAATGCCCTCTTTCTGACTATAACCCTTTGACACCAGCCTGGCTTTAAAAGCCGTAATCTTTCTATCCGCCCCTTTCTTTCTTTTGTATACCCATTTGCACCCTATGGCCCTAAAGCCATCCGGCAAATCAGTTTTCTGGTATACATCCATAGCAGTTATGGATTCAATTTCAGAATCCATGGTGACACGCCATTTGGCAACATCCTTGTCCTGCACTGCCTCTTCGTAAGTTAGTGGGTCAGAGTCCTCATGTCCGTCTTCCGGGCTCAAGTCTGAAGACTCACCCACGAACATGTACCTTTTCGGCTGGAAAATAACTCTCCCACTACGACGAGGCATCGGTGTCGTGTCAGTAGTAGGTGCAGTGACTTGTGGTCCTGCACCTTGCACTGAAGAACGTGTCTGTGGTGCTGTACCTCTCACAGGAGCACCCACATCTACACGTTCCCCTCCCTTGGAATTGCATTCTCGTTCTCAATTTCTTGAAGAACGATATCACTCCTTGACTTGTGATTACTCACATACTCGTCCTCCAAGAATCTAGCGTTGGTGCTAACAACGACTCTTTGACTCTCAGGACAGTAAAAGTAACCACCTTTTGCTTGCCTGGGATACCCTATGAACAGCATTACTTTTGACCTGCTTTCTAACTTATCAGGTTCCTTCGACAGTACGTGTGCCGGACAGCCCCATACTCTAAACTTGCACAAACTAGGTTTGCGACCAAGGAAGAGCTTAGAAGGTGTCTTAGGAACTGATTTAGAAGGCACCACATTAAGTACGTAAGCTGCTGTCTCAAATGCGTAGCCCCAAAACGAAATTGGTAAGTTTGCATAACTCATCATTGATCTTACCATCTTTAGAAGAGTCCTATTTCTTCTTTCAGCTACACCGTTTTGCTGGGGAGTACCCGGTGCAGTCCACTGGGATGTAATCCCATTTTCTGACAAATATTGCAGGAACTCATTACCGAGGTATTCGCCACCGCGGTCAGATCGCAGCGACTTGATAGTTTTCCCGACCTTCTACCTCAGCCTTGAATTCTTTGAATTTCTCAAAGCATTCAGACTTGTAGCGAAGCAGGTAAACATATCCGTACCTTGAGTAATAGTCAATGAAAGTGACGAAGTACTCGTACCCTCCACTAGCCTGTGTGGACATCGGTCCACATAAGTCAGAATGGATCAATTCCAACACTTCCTCTGCTCGAGACTGACTAGCCTTGAAAGGCCTAGTTGACATCTTGCTCTCGATGCAGGATTCGCAGACTTGATAAGGTACAGCCCGGACTAGGTCCAATGTACCGTCATCTGCAAGTCTCTGAATTCGCTTCAAGCTGATGTGACCCAGTCTCAAGTGCCAGAGATATGTAAGATCCTCATCAGAAGAAGTAAGTTTTCTCTTCCTAGGATTATCAATTACGGATGAATTACATGCAATACTTGCGGAAGACTTATGATTACAGTTAACAACATAGAGAGAATTATTCAGCATTTCACGACAGATAACACCGTTATTACCAATGATAGAAACACCACTATAAAAAATAACTGAATATCCATCAACATAAAGTTTGGAAACTGAAATAAGGTTCCGCCGAAAATCCGGCACATACAAAACATCTCTCAATGTTAAAACAAAATCATCAAAGTACAAGGTGAAATCTCCAATGGCAATTGCACTCACTTGTGCTGCGTTCCCCATCGAGATGGTAACCTCGTCATTCTTCAGCACCCTCCTCGGTGTGAACCCCTGCAAAATGTAACAAACATGATCAGTAGCTCCAGTATCCACTACCCACGAATGAGTAGAAACCGATGCTAAACATGTTTCCGTTACAAATGCAAATGATGTACCTTGTCCTTTAGCATTCGGACAATCCACCTTTCTGCATCCAACACACTTGTTCTTCTTTGGAGTGACTTTGGCTCTCTTCCCCTTCCTAGACTTGCTATCACTGCCAGTTTTCCTGAACTTGCTCTCAGCACCATCGTCTCCAACCTTAGAGGTTGTCGAACTAGTGCTAGAGCCAGACAGAACATGTTTCCGTGCTCGCATGGTAGACTGCTCCACTACAAGATCCTCAAGCAGCTCATGCAGAGCATACTCTCCCTTTGCAGCAGCAACTACCTTAAAGTCATGATAGGATTCCGGAAGAGAATTCAAGATAATATCAATCTCGCCTTGCGCACTGATATTACCACCCCGCACAGTAAACTGTCTCATGAGATCAATCACAGACATCATGTGCGTAGTCATTGAACTATCCTCAACCATCTTCTTGCACACAAGATTGTGCACAAGCTTACAGTTAATAGTTCGTTCCACTTTGCCAAAGGCTGTCGAGAGTTCCTTCCAAAGCTCTCCAGCTCTTTCGAGGTGTTCATACTTATGCCTTAATTCTCTAGACAGGGAACCCGTGATGAGCCAGAAGGCAAACTCATCAGCTTTCTCCCATCTGTCATAGAATTCAAGCTCAAGTTCGCACACACCTCTTTGAGAACGCAACAGTGGATCCATGTAAAGAACATGTGCTTGTTTTTTTTTTCCAGATAAATGATGTGTTTGATGCAGAAACTCCATTCATGGAAGTTCGGACCAGTTAGAGGATTGAGAGCAAGTATATGATCGACAGTAGACATAGACATATCTGAAACAATAAAGAATCTTAAATAAGAACATACATGTTGACATGCGCGTGTGCTCTGCGCGCCTGCCTGCGTGCCGCGCCCGCGCGCGCACACCTTGCGCCGCTCCCGCGCACACCGTGCGCCCCCTGCGTGCAGCGCCGCGCGCGCGCCACCGCGCCACGCCACCGTCGCCCGCTGTCGTCCTCGCCGGCCCTACGTTGGCTCCGTCTTCGTTCTTCGTCCTCGACCCGTTCAATTACACAATTTGAAAATTACAGAAAACCTATTCTATTACAATTTTCAAATCTACACTAATCACGGATTTTCTCGTGATTTTACAAAACAATTCAGCCCTACACGGATAAACCACCGCGGGCTGAATCAACGGGTTGCCACGAGGAACAAAAACCAACATCCACAAAAATAAATTCATACATGCATATAGAATTCAATTATGAACAACAGAGCCATAAATCAGAAACCTGGCTCTAATACCAATTGTAGGGTTTTACCGTGAACCGAATCACCAAAACCAAACTGAACCGGATCGATCTATGGATATTGCTCATAATTCAAATTCTCAAAACCCTAGCATGCTCCTATGGATTTAATACGAAGAATTGTGGATTTAGGGTTTACCGTAACTCCGTCGAGTCTAAACCGATCTTTTGCATTTGAATTCCAAAATCCAATTCAACCACGCGATCCGATTTAATCTGCGGAAACAGAAATTAGAGATCTAATTTCTTAGAGAAAATCGAAAACAAAAGGGAGAGGAAAAGAGGAATCTGTTCTCCAGATTAGATCTTGAGATCTGTGTCCCGGTGCTGATCAGATACTGGTGAGGACTTCGTAGATCTGTGACTTGAGCAGGACCAGAATTCGAAAATTCTCCTCCTTTCTCTTCTCAAAAACGGCTCCCCCTATCTCTCTTAGGTTTAGGGTTTTTCAACTGTGTTATGACTTATGAGAGAGAGCTGTCTATTTATAGACCTAGGGTTGTAAACCCTGATGGGCTCCTGGGCTCAATTCAGCACACTTGTTGGGCCAGACCTGGGACCTAATGCAAATAATAAAGTGGGCCTATAAATTAATTAATTCCCATGTCCACAACCCATGACATAATTAATTAATTTATATTAATTCTTTTTCACCACAGAATTAATACTGACCTACCCCTTTATTACCACGTTATGAGAACGGGTTGCATTAATTGAGAATCCCCATATTTAAGGTTACCGGACATCCATTGATTAATCAGAGCCTCTGACAAGCTCTAACTTCAATTAATTAATATCTTATAATTCCTGAGTAGTACCACTCAAACCTTATCACTCGTGCCTGAACTTAATCAGCCTGCAGGACTTTGGCACGATGAATGTTATTGAGCTCCTCAGGGAATGTCCCCATCCTATTACTCGGATATGGTTACCTAAGTCCAGTCTCAGGCGGTACTACACGAACTGCTGTTACCCAAGATGTGGATATACGAGCACGTTACTTAGGCTCTCCACCATGGCAAGTCAAAGCAACAGTCAACCCGTGCAAACCCCTGAACCTTCGTTAGGGTTTGGACTCAATCAATATAACGAGATCTTGTATTCGCTGATGTCAGACAGACGAATACATCTCACTGCGGTCCATCAATACGCCACCTCTGCGTACCAGCATGTCAAGTAACCAAGACAGACTACTTATTCTGACAATGCCGTAGCCATCCGGACAGACGTATCCTCATACGCTGTCTCGGTTGTGATCAAGTTTATGTCTCACTAGGTCAAGTGATCATACTGTCTTCTGCGATCTACAACACGCCGTATGATCGTCCCTATCGGTGAGACAAGAGGATACCATTGTTCATACATGTAAGATTGTTAACAGATAGGAGAAATAAACAGTTGTATACTCATTATAATAAATGCTTTTAGTATACAAAACCTATCAAAAATCTGATCGCTTGAGAAACAACTCAAGCAAATGCAAAAATTCATGTCCCTGATTCCAGGGGCACCAACTCCTCCAAAAAACATCCCACTGGAGAGTTACGCCGAGTCCCCATTCACTCGAAGGATTTCAACCATACAACTGCTTTCTCGATTCACAATGCCAACAATAAAGGCATATGATGTGAAGACAGATCCTGATGAGTTCATAATACTTTACAAGATGAAGATGCAGACTACGGTGATTCCCGATCACTAACGTAAGGCATGCATGTGCAAAAGCTTTGGGGCATGCATGAACGGGCCAGCCATGCAATGGTTCATGCATCTTCCCCCGAGCTCGATCTCTTTGTTCGCCGAGCTGCACAAATATTTCATTTGGCATTTTTTGAGCAGCCGAAGAGCACCAAAAAGACCGGGTGACCTATACTCTATCATCCAGAGAGAGAACGAGTCACTTTACGACTTCATAAAATGATTCAATTCAATCAAGGTAACTATCCCGAACTATCTCGAAGAGATGACAATATCGGCATTTAAGAAGGGCCTCAGAAGAAACTCCAATCTCTTCTGGAAATTGTTTAAGTACCCCTGTTCGACCACGACCGAAGTGCTGGCACGGGCCGAAGCTCAAATTCAACAGGAGGTCAAAGAGGAGAACTTCGGTTGAAGAAATAAAAACAAGCCCTAGTTGAGCCAATTCGACAAGAAAAGCGATACACAGAACAACACCCGATACCAACCCTACCATGCTCGGGCCGAGTCATCTAAGAAGGGAATGAAGGTGGTATCAAACACGTCCCAGGATGAGCAGAAGATGTCACTCCGAACAGCTGTTCGGGGAATGCATAAGATTGGCAATGAAGTCTGATGGCCGAGGAAAGTGTACGCAAATCCAGAACTCCAGGACACAACCGTGTACTGTGATTTTCACTAAGACCACAGTCATCGGACTGATGACTGCCGAGATCTAAAAAGGGAAGTTAATCAACTTCTAGCCGAAGGACTCCTGACATGTCCGAAGCCTACTAACAAAGGCAAAGTTTGGACGAGAAATAGGAGACATGGCCAATGTCAAGACCCTAATAATCAAACTCCAGCCACAGGGGCAAATCAGCAACCTCTGCCTGAGGAGCCGAAGCAATCGGAGATTCAAAAGGTCATCAATGTCCTCACAGGGGGCTCCTTGATGACCAGATCATCCCGAAGTGCGGCAAAGAAACATTACCAAGACATAAGGAACCAAACGATCCAGCTGATTGAAGCATCTCCTTTCAAAATCTGCTTTGGTGCCAAGGATGAAATCGAAGCTCGTCATCCACATGATGACGCTCTTGTTATCACTCTAATAATAGCAAATTGCCAGATCAAGAGAATTCTCGTTGACACTGGAGCCTCGTCCAACGTCATATTCCTCAAAACACTTTGGGGGATGGGAATATTTGAGAAGAACACAACCGAAGAACCAATCACACTCGTTAGGTTCAGCGGAGAAAAATTAAATTCTCTTGGAGAAATCACACTACCGATATTTGCCGAAGGACTAAACTTTAGCAACCCACTTCCAAGTAGTCGACGCTCTTTCAGCATATAATGTCCTGATCGGCCGACCATGGATTCACGCTATGAAGGTCATACCATCATCTTACCATCAGATGATGAAATTCTCGACCCCTTGGGGAGTTTGAACCATAAAAGGGGACCAACTCGCCTCGAGGAGTTGCTATGAAGTAAAAACAGATTGACACGGAAAATCAATCTCGAACCACCTTCGTCAGAGAAAAATTATCCGAATAGCAGAAACTCGAGATGCAATCTTTCCTATCACAAAACAATGGGAACTTTGCGTTCTCTCATGCGGACATGCCAGGCATTGATCCATCGATCATCTCTCATCGACTACGCGTCGATCCGAAGTATAAGCTCGTGAGGCAAAAGAGGAGAAGGTTCGCTCCAGAACAAAATGAAGCCATTGCCGAAGAGGTCAGAAATCTCCTCAATGAGGGATTCATTCGAGAAGTAAAATACCCCGAATGGATTACACAGATTTGAATAAAGCTTGTCTGAAAGACCCTTTCCCACTCCCCTACATCTATCGGCTCATCGACGCTACAATGGGGTTCGGGATAATAAGTTTCATGGTGGCCTTCTCGGGATACAATCAAATTAAAATGTATTCCCTGAACGAGGAGAAAACAACTTTCATGACTAACCAGGGAATCTACTGCTATAAAGTTATGTCGTTCGGCCTCAAGAACGTAGGTTTGACCTACCAAAGACTAATGAACCGTATGTTCGAACAACAAATTGGCCGAACCATAGAAGTTTACATAGACGACATCTTGGTAAAGTTGGACAAATTCGAAGACCACCTTCGACATCTGGCCAAAATGTTCCAAATCTTTGAAAAGTTCAACATGAGGTTGAACCCTGCAAAATGTCTCTTTGGCGTTTCGTCTGGGAAATTCCTCGGGTATGTGATCAGTCGAAGAGGGATTGAAGCCGATCCGCTCCAAATAAAAGCAATCCAAAACATCCAACCACCCCAGAATGTAAAAGATGTACAGCAGATGATCAAGAAATTGACGGCCATCAATAAATTCATTGCACGATATTCGGACAGGATAAACTTGTTCTTTTCTCTGTTCAGAAAAGCGAAGAAGTTTGAAAGGACAAGATAATGCAATGAAGCACTGAATTCCCTAAAACAATATCTAACAAGTCCGCCCATCATGGTGAAGGCCGACCTGAAGATGAGCTGCAATTATACATGGCCGTCTCGGAGAAATATATAAGTGTTGTACTTGTTCGAGAAGTAAACATAAATCAACACCATATTTATTATGTTAGCCAAACACTTCTCGATGCCGAGACGAGGTATCCGACCTTAGAAAAGCTCATCCTTGCCCATGTCATGGCTTTAAGAAAGTTAAGGTTGTACCTTGAATCTCATCAAATCAAAGTAGTCTCATCATTTCCAGTTCGGCACGTTTTGTCCAAACCAGATTTATCTGGCCGAATGATGAAATGGGCCATCAAGCTCGGGGGCTACGAACTTCAATTTGAGCCAAGAAACACTATCAAATCTCAGATCCTGTCCGACTTTATCGCGGACTACACTCCCGAGCTCCAAGTCATGGCCAAGATCGAGTTTGGACCCACTTCGAACAGCACAAAATTCTGGACCCTAGCTATAGATGGCTCCAGTAATTCTGGACCCGAGGCCATCAGATTAGCCCGAAGAGCCACACTGTTCGTCCTCTTGGATGACCAACTCTATAAGAGATCCTTCGAAAGACCACTTTTAAAGTGTGTGTCCGAAGAAGATAACTCTTCGGTCCTTTCAGAGATCCACTTCGGGAGTTGTGGAAATCATTCAGGCTCTAGGAGTTTGGCCCATAAAACCATCACAACCAAATTTTATTGGTCGACCATGAAGAAAGAAGCCGAGGAGGTAGTTCGAAAGTATGATAGTTGCCAAATGTTTACAGGATTCACACACTTGCATGCCGAACCTTTTCACTCGAACATACCTGCTTGGCCGTTTTCTCGATGGAGAATCGACATTGTGGGAAAACTACCGAAGGCCAAGGGTCAGAAAGAATATTTGGTAGTTGCCACAGATTCATTCACTAAGTGGGTCAAGGCCGAACCACTTTTCCGAGGACGAGACACCAAGATGATTAACTTTTTATGGGAAAAGATTATTTGCCAGTTCGGACTACCTCCAAAAATTATTATGGATAACGGGCATCAGTTCACAAGAAAAAAGTTTAAGGACTATTGTGAAACAATTGGAGCTCATTTGCTATTCTCAAATCTGAGATATCCCGAAGCTAATGGCTTGGCCAAGTCATCTAATAAAACAATCATCAACATCCTAATAAAGGAAACTAGCAACTAAGAAAATGGTCGGGTCGAGGAACTTCTAGCCGTGCTATGGGCATACTGAACTACATACTAAATTGCTACGAGAGAAACCCCTTTTTCCCTCGCTTATGGAGTTGATGTTGTATCCCCCATCGAAGTCATTCAGGGAAGTCTGAGGGTCGAGCTATTCGATGAAGAGCAAAATAAACAGAAGCTATTCGACTCTCTAGAATTCCTCAACGAACGAGGAATAAAAGCTTCAGGTCGAATGAGCCGAGTTCAGATAACTGTGGAAAAATTCTTTTCCAAGTCAGTTCAGCTAAAGTCTTTTCGGTCAAGGGATTGGGTACTTCAGCAAGTCTTCCAAAACACTCAAGAAATTAACGCTGGAAAATTAAGACCGAGCTGGAAAGGACCCTACATCATTGATTCTATAGTCGGAAAGGGTGCCTATCGACTTCGGACTCCCGAAGGAAAATTTGTTCTGAACTGCCCGCATTTAAGAGTGCAAATAACTATTTTTATACTTCCGCTGCACATTATACGTACTCTGATCTGGGACCAACAAGTGGTATCAGAGCAGGTCGGTCTTTCTAGACTGTCCTGTTTTGAGTCGCTTAAGACCAGATCTGTACTTCCTTCCACTCTTAATTGTTTGTTAAGTGTGATTAGCAAGCAGGTTATCCCAAGATAATGATGAGTTACCCAAGCCTTCCCAAGTATAACCCGAAGAAGTTCGAGGTATGGAAGAAGAGGTGTCTTATCCGACTGAGAGCTCAGCATCTAGAGATGGATGAAGTTTTGAAGAATGGACCTCTGAAGATACAGAAGGTTAAAATCCAGCTCGTAGGAGAAGATGGTCCAGGTGGTGTCGAAATGCTAGATAAACCACTAGAAGAATGGACACTTGATGAAGAAACGTCATCAGCTGGATCCCATCGCAAAAGAAATGATTATGCAATCTCTCCCAGAATTTCTCAAGGACGAAGCCATAGAGAACAACAGTGCTAAATAGCTATGGGACTGGATCAACGAGCTTACCAAGGAAACTGAAGCTATGAGGCGCAATAAGAAACAAATGTGCGTCGACAAATATGAATCCTTCCAGATGCTGCCTGGCAAAACGATCAAATCGATGGAAGCAAGGTTTAATGCCATTGTCAGTTAACTGAAAAATATTGGAAGAGAAGAAAAGATGGCTGACATGAATGCCAAAATTCTTTCGAGAATGCCGAAGGAAGACTGGTTTGTCAAAACCACCAGTTTGAAGACCATGGATCTCTCGAAAATGTCAACCAAAGAGCTGTTCACCGAACTCCAAGCCCATGAATGGGATATTCAGATGGTGAACAAGAATGAAGCTGTTAGAACCCCGAATTTAGCAGCTGATGGTGATGCAGTATTCTTCGTTAAGAGAGACTTTCAAAGGCGACCAAAAATTCCAGTTCATTTCGAGAAAACTACCTATCAATCCTCACCAGCGAAGGATATCTCCACCTCAGTTCAGAAGAAGAAAACTGAACTGTCAGTTGCCAAACTAGAGGAATAGATGAGGAACCTGTCGTACTTCTTGAGAAGGCCAAAGGAAAAGGGAAGGAAGCTCAGTCCAGTGAGGAAAGGTTCACAAAGAGAGAGCCACGCACATGCTACAAATGCAACTCTCCAGATCATCTGAAGTACGAATGCCCTCTAGTTTCTCATGAGGAGAGAGACAGACTGAAGAAGGTGTTTGAAAGGAGAGCATCTAAAGTTGTGGCCCAAGCAATGCTCACAAGAACTGAAGTGCCAGACGTACCGGACCATGATGATGGCTACTACACGTCTGAGGATGAGAATGATGAGGAAGCACTTCTTGCCCTCATGGCAGCTATTGATGGAGATGTTACCGACAAAGAAGAGAGCGCTTCAAACTGCGAAATAGTGGTAACAACTCATCTACCCTCATCTCTTGCATCTACATGTTTTGAAGGAAACTCTGAATTTTTTCGTTCAAATTCAGAAGATGTTTCTCTTGAAAACTTCATTAAAGAGGTAGAAAAATTCCATGAGATAAAAGATGCATTAGTTAGTGAAAATGCCTCACTGAAATCAGAGATTTCAGTTTTGACCGATGAAGTCGCAAAGACGAGGTCAATCAGTGAGGATTTAGAAAAACTCAAGGAAGAGCATTCAAAAATCTTTAAAGATTTTGAAAATATCTCAAAAGAATGTGATTCCTTGAAGAAAATTGAGCCAGTTAAATGTGAATGTACTTTTAAACGGAGCTCAAGAAAACTAGATGAAATTTTGAATGCTCAAATACAATCATCTGATAAATATGGATTGGATTTTTGGAGCATCAAAATGAAAAAGTTTTGAGCGAACATGCATCCACTTCTAGGACTAAGAAAACATTTTTAGGCTCTGTCAAAGCCAAATTTAGCACAAGTCATGTGTTGGAGAAAGGAAATGTCAAGTCCAAAGAGCCAGTTAAGAAAAATGTCAAGACTAAATAATGGTTAAAAACTGACCCGAAACTGGCACGTCGACAGAGAGTTAACACAGTTCATAAATTGTACAAACAAACTGTCGAGAGGAAAATTGACTTTTCTTCAAAACTGGACAAGCGTATGCAAGGAATCCAGTTTTACCAACAAGAACGACTAAGCAACATGTAAATGTTGCAAGGAAGTCAGTTCGACAACCAGATAGAAATCCGAAAGGTTATGATAGAACTCTATTCTATTATAATAGTTATCCGAATAGGAGGAACACCTATTCGAGGCTTGAGTCGAGCCAGTTTTACTCTCAAAAGACTGTGATGGCTAGCCACCCGAGAATAGTTTCTCGAGACTCTTTCCAGAACAACAGGTTCAAAAAGAGTTCACACACCACAACCTTTCCTAACATGCATTCAAACAACATACATTATATTAGAAGAAAGGTTAATCAATCACTAAAGAGTGATTAAGTTTCACGAACTATAAAAGTGAAACAGGTCTGGATACCAAAGGGTTGGATCCAGAGAACTGACTTTGCAGGACCCGAAAGGATACGGAGACCTAAATGAAATTCTCTGTCTTGCAGGGACAAAGTTCTCTGAAGAAAGTAAGATCATGGATCTTGGATAGCGGCTGCTCAACACACATGACAGGAGAGAGGGATCTTCTCAAGAATCTTGTGATGTGCAGAGGACCGTCTGTCACTTTTGGGAACAAAACCCAGGGTAGAGTAGTTGGAATAGGATGCGTGGAGCACAATGGAATCATCGTTCAGAACGTGTCCTTAGTCACCAACCTGAAGTACAATCTTCTAAGCATCAGCCAGTTGAGCGAGAGTGGCTACGTTGTAAGTTTCGAAAAATCAGAGTGCCACATCATAGACAAGCAGACCAACGAGACCAAGATCAGAGGAATCAGAAAAGGAGGTCTTTACATAGTAGATTGGTCCAGTGGAGAAGAGGGAATTTGCCTCCTGGCGCTCAGTTCCTCAGATGGAGTAAACTGGTGTTGGCACAAAAGATTAAGTTATCTGAACTTCAACTCGATCAGATATCTGACAAATCACAATCTAGTTAAAGGACTGACACAGAAGGAGTTCCAAAAGGAAGGAGTTTGTAAAGCTTGCCAGCTCGGGAAACAGACAAGAGCTTCATTCAAGAACAGGCCAGTTATGGCAAGCACGAACCGGATCTTGGAACTGCTCCACATGGATTTGTTTGGTCCAGTTACCCTGCCCACAATTGGAGGAAGAAAGTATACACTAGTAGTTGTTGATGACTACTCACGATATATGTGGGTGGTGCTGCTCAAATCCAAAGACAAAGTTAAAATTCAGTTGCCAGAACTGATTACCCGTCTTCAAAATGACAAAGGGGTAACAGTTAAGAGGATAAGGTCCGATAATGGAATAGAGTTTTTCAATGGACCCCTCATGGACTTCTGCGCTAAATTTGGTATCGGGC
This sequence comes from Plectranthus barbatus, assembly GCA_026898455.1. Lineage (NCBI taxonomy): Eukaryota > Viridiplantae > Streptophyta > Magnoliopsida > Lamiales > Lamiaceae > Plectranthus > Plectranthus barbatus. The sequence goes on from JAPKLW010001560.1 coordinate 80,126, forward strand.
ATGAGAACTCCTCAACAAAATGGCCTTGCTGAATGGAGGGACAGAACACTCAAAGAAATCGTGAGGACCATGATGGCCGAGACCGACCTTGGAAAAAGATTTTGGGGAGAAGCCTTGATGATAGCATGCTACACGCAGAATCAAAGTGCATTCAACACGCGACTGCACAAGACTCCCTACGAGATCTACAATGGTCGTATGCCTTCTATAGCTCATCTTCGTGCTTTCAGTTCTCCATGATATATTCACAATAATGGAAAGTCTAAATTGAATACCTTCAACCCTAAGGCTGATGAAGGTGTGTTCTTTGGTTATGGACATCCTTCATATAAGGGATATAGGGTATTCAATAAGACAACCCAGCTTGTGGAAATAACATGTCATGTTATTTTTTTATGAAACTACTCTAGTGCGAAGGACACTTCAAGAACTTGGTCTGGAAAATCATGAGATCAAGGATGTCAACGAGGAACCTAGAACTGAGCTTTATCATAATCAAACAGTTCCTCTGACTAGATCTATGAATGATGTTTCCGAGACTCCAGTTGCCTCGGCTGAACCCCAAACAGTCGAGAGGGCCAATGATGCTAATCTCATTGTTGAGGCCTTAATGTTCATTAACATCGAAGATCAAAGTGAAGAGAAGTCCCCTGAAGCTAATACAATGATTTTGGAAGTGGAGCAACCTGAAGTCAACCTTGAGGCCGCTGAGGAAGCAGCTCCAACTGTCGAGCCAACTGCAGTTCAGAATCCAATTGCTGCTCAGAATGCAGTTCCGGAACAAGGAGGTGAAACAGTTCCAGAACTTAGCGGTGAACCATCTCATCAGGAACCTCCAGCAGTTTCTGAGACTCTAGTTGCTCCCGCTGAAGCCGTGCCTGTGAAGAAGCCTAGTTGGCTTAGAGGTCATCCCATTGAAGTCATCATGGATGATATTGGAAATCCTGTTCGAACCAGACAAGGCACTGCATTGATGTCTTGCTTCATATCTTAGATCGAACATGTGAAGATTGTTGAAGCTCTTTAATCAACGGATTGGATTAATGCAATGCAAAAAGAACTAGGAGAGTTCACTCGCAACAATGTGTGGTATCTAGTGGATCGACCTACACATTAGTTCGTGATTGATACGAAGTGGGTCTTCAAGAATAAAAGAGATGAGACTGGTACCATCGTTCGAAACAAAGCAAGATTGGTTGCTAAGGGGTACGCATAATGCGAAGGGATAGACTTTGATGAGACATTCACACTTGTTGCCAGACTGGAAGCTATTCGTCTATTCTTGGCGTATGCAGCTTACCACAACTTCACAGTTCTTCAAATGGATATGAAGAGTGCCTTCCTTAATGGTGAATTAAAGGAAGAGGTCTACGTTGAACAGCCCCCAGGTTTCGAGCAAGAAAACTAAGTCTACAAGCTAAGGAAAGCTTTGTATGGTTTGAAGCAAGCACCTAGAGCATGGTATGAAACTCTCTCCCAGTTTCTGCTCAAGAATGGATTTGAAAAGGGTGCAATCGATCGAACCTTGTTCAATATAAAGGAAGGACAGGACATCCTGCTTGTTCAAATCTATGTCGACGACATCATCTTCGACAGCAAAAAACACCAAGCTATGTGAGAAGTTTGCCCAGTTGATGTAGAATAAATCTCAAATGAGTATGATGGGCAAGATGACATATTTTCTTGATTTGCAAGTTGATCAGTCTGACGAAGGGATTTTCATAAGTCAGAAGAAGTATACTGCAGACTTAATCAACAAATTCTATCTAGAGAAGACAAAGTCTCTAAGGATTCCTATGAGCACCAGCTCTCAGATCAGTTTTGATGAAGAAAGAGAACCTATCGGACTGTTTATAGAGGGATTATTGGGTCACTACTGTATCTAACTGCCAGTAGACCCGATATATCTTATGTCGTGGGAGTGTGTGCAAGATTCCAGGCGAATCCTAAGAAGTCCCACATGGAAGCAGCTAAGAGGATTGTGAGATATCTTAAGAAGACTGAGTCTTTAGGTATGTGGTATCCCAAAACTGATGGAATCATGCTGAATGGATTTTCTGATTCAGATTTTGGAGGCTGCAGAATTGATAGAAAGAGCACAAATGGAACATGTTAGTTTTTAGGTCATAAACTGATTAGCTGGTTTTGCAAGAAGCAGCATTCGGTGGCTACGTCATCTACAGAGGCTGAATATATAACAACAACCAGATGTTGTGCTCAAGTGCTTTGGATAAAGCAGTAGCTTAAGGATTATGGAATAGAAGCTGGATGTGTCCCTATTTACTGCAACAATAACAGTGCAGTTTGTATTTCGAAGAATCCAGTTCTACACTCCAGGACGAAGCATGTTGATATTTGTCATCATTTCATTCGAGATCATGTTGACAAGGAGGATATCTTGGTGGAATACATTAGAACGGAGGACCAGATAGCGGACATCTTCACCAAACCGCTACCTGAGGCTCGATTCAAGGAGCTATGCATCAAACCAGGTCTTCTAGAGTTTGATGAAATCTCAAGAGAAAGAGATGATAGTGCAATTCTATTAAACTGAGCGTGCAAAACTGTTTGGCTTATTAATTAACTTAGTTGCAGTTTATTATAAAGACAGTTTGCTTATTAGTAAAAGCAAAAAGGGAGAACTATTTTCATTCATCAGAAAAGGAGGATGATACAATGTCCAAGCAACACAAAAGGAATCTACATTTACAACAAGCGGGTAGACATACATCTTGATGGGTAGTAGTCGATGGCAACCAGGTTCGGCCTAACTTCAGTAAAGAGGGGGACCCACTTCTCAATGAGCCAGCTCAGTTGCATGCCGTATTGGACGGTGACCTCAGGCAGATTCTGAAAGGCCATCATCAGGCGGTCAAAGATGGAAGCTGCCCAGTCTACTTCAGCCTGGTCCTCGAATGCCATCATTGCTTTCCAGACTAGCAGCGAAAAGTCTGTATCCAGAAGGGTGTTGCAAACCACCATCTGGTTAATAATGTCAAAAGTTGCTCTATAGCGCGGCTTGAGGAACTCGCTAGTCACAGTTGGATGGAACCCGATCTCCGCTACTCTCCACTACTGCCACGCCGACCACTCAAGAGTCGTGTTATTCTTAAGATAGTCCACGACCAGGATGCCGTTGCGTCTAAGCCCGAATTCGACAGCAAGATATCTAGTCAGCAGACAGAAAGAAATCCTCCCCATTAAGATTTAAGTAGATCTTTTTCTCTGTGACAGTGGAATTATAGGCAAGCACTTCAATAAATCCTTGTGGAATGAATGGGGCTCCTTGATCACAAAGGATTCAAGTCCGTTGGCCTGCAATTTCTCCATCACCTCATCAAAGACGACAGGAGTTCTCCAGTTTTGTCGATGGAACCCCCATAAATCCAGAATTTTGTTCCTTTGGATGGAGATCCTCGCAAATTCTTTCACAATGTTAGGTGGAGAACTCATTTCCTTCAAAGATAATGCATGGAGCAAAGAAGCAAATGCTGATATGAGGTGACATATATTGCTTCGTGAAAAATGTATTTATAGGAGATTTCTGTGCGGCGATTGAAAATGTGGCAAATCAATTTAATGAAAGATGCGACTCCTCGCAGCTTAGAGCCAAAAGCCGATGAGCCAGCATTAAATGCCAACTACTGCATCGCACCACTCCTAAATGGACATGAAGGCAAAGAAGACAGAAGGCTAAGGGTTTAGACTCAGCGATTAGTCAAACTGTAGATGTACGGTTACGATCTCTGAGATCTCACATTAATTCCTAAGGAAGAAGTGCAGAAACTGAGAGTTCACAAAATGCGCCATGTCAAACTGTATAACGTGTACAGTTAAGTCAGTTGTGTTATTCGTAGAACTGTTTACTCAATGTTAAAGTCGAAGGGAAAACGACTGTTTAATTCACTTAGTAGGGAGGTGATACATATACAAGCAAAATAAAAAGGGGTACAAAAGTTCATAAAGTTTTCTCTGAGGCAGTCAGGGGGTGGGCAACCATCTGGTGGGGTAGTAGTCGGATCCAACTAGATTCTACGGACCTTCCTTGAAGTATGGGATTTGTTTCTCAAGGAGCCAGCTCAACTCCATGCCATAGGGGACAGTGACTTCAGGTAGTTTCAGCAGGGCACTATGAAAATGATCGAAGATGAATCCTGCCCAGTCCACCAAAGCTTGGTCCTCAAACGCCAACATTGCCTTCCAGACAGACGGCGTGAAGTCAGTTTCATCGGGAGAATTATAGACCACCATCTGGTTGATGACGTCGTAGGATACCCTGTAGCGTGGCTTGAGAAATCCACTTGACACAGTTGGGAGGAAATCAATGTCCCACACTCTCCAATCCTGCCATGATGACCATTCCGGTGCCGTCTCCTCCCATCGATACTGCAAAACCGATGTTCCACTACGAGGAAGCTCGAACACATCTGCAAAATAATCAGCTGACCAAAAGAATTCCTCCCTATTGATTTTGTAGTAGATCTCCTCATCGGAGACCTTGGCATTGTAAGTCACCAACTTGAGCACATATGCATGGAAGGAATTAGGTGTTATTGTTACAAAATGCTCAAGATCATGTGCCCTCAAGTTTTCCATCACCCCGTCGTGAACTTTATGAATTCTCCAGTACTTTGCACCAAGTCTTTTCTCATCCAGAATCTTATTCCTCTGGATGGAGATCTTCCTCATTTCCCTCAAAAGATTAAAAGGTGAAGAAGAAGAAGATGAGGAAGACATATTTTTTGAATATTGGATGTATTTTGGATTTCTGAAAGAGGATGGATTGTGTTGATTTCCTACCTCGCAAAAGGGGCATTTATAGGCAATTTTGTGCATCAATCGAAAAGGTGGCAAATCACATAAATGCAGGATACGACTCCTCATAGTTTAGAGTCAGAAACTGATGAGTCAGCATTCAATGCCCATCAACCGCATCGAGCCATACAAAATGGATATATGGGTATTAGATCAGAAGACTATGAGATCAAAGTCATTAAAGGGGTCAAAATCACAATCATACCGATTCCCAGACTTCACATTAAAGTCTAAGAATGGAGTTCAAGAACTGATTGGAAACTGCACGAAGAAACCGTTAAGGTCACAGTTTTATCTATCAAAAGAAAAGATAGTTTCTAACTAGCAACTAAGACATACAGTTGCTCAGTTTTTTCGTTATAAGGACAGTTTTGAACTGTCTTAAGTAGTTCTACGAAGACATGGGATAGAGAAAACTGCCTTAATCAAAGGCACGAATTTTCGAATTCGATGAAGTCTTTGGCTACACGTTGCATTAAATGCGAACAACTCAACGGCGTATTACTTGGAGCCACGTCGACCCTCCAATGCGTTCCTGAATGGCGTGCCAGAAGATGTGAACAACCGCCTACGTCAACATCTATCTCAGTTGTTCAATGCAAAAAGGGGCTTTAATCTCAGCCTATGATTTTGTTAGATGATTAATCACCAATATCTCTTAAACCATTTTTTGTCGTCGTCTTCGATATTCTCACTTGTACACCCTACTCTCTGCAATTCAATCTTCTAAAATCTAAAGGTCTCTACTCCAAGTCTTCTAAATCATCCACATTTCCTCTTCCAATCATGCCGAAAGAGAAGACTCAAATCAAAGGTACCAACACCTCCGAGAACCCTGAGCCATTCATAGTCACTGAGGAGACTTCACAAGACGATTTATTTCAAATCATTGATGCTTACGACCTCACCAACCAACAACTCTGGGCATCGCAAGTCGTAAAAAAAATCTTGAATTGGAGGAATTTTGCCTCAATCACGTTAGACGAGGCAATTGCTACAGAGCTCGCCATGAAACTCATAAAGGAGAATCTAATGCAGTTCTTGACTGCAAGTCCCCAGAGATTCAACCCAAATTGCGTAGCCAATTTCTACGAACATGCAATAATTGACGAAGATAATCGGTTTTTCCAGAAGAAAGTTGCAACGACGGATATAAGGGTTGATCCAGATCTCGTTGCCCAATACCTTCATCTACCCAAGAAAGGAGTCCACAGTGGCAGCTATCTCCATGATAACAAGGAGGAAATGAAGAATCATTGGTTGAAGTTGAAGAAGCCAGAGATAAAAGAAAAATTCAGAGCCGCCACCAAGGTATCTGAATTGAATCCATTCTATAAGACATTCAGTGAGATCGCACTGAGGATGATTTATTGTGGCATTGGATCCTTGTCTGAGCTAAGCAATCCCAAATATGCCTTGATGATGGTTCTTGATGACTGCCCTGGAGGAAACTGGGTTCCAACTGGGCAGAACATATCTTTGTGCAATTGCTGGAAAATTCGAAGAAAAACAAGGGCATCCAAAAAGATGGCAAGTTTTCTTCGAGTGTCAGTTTTTGTTTGAAGGTTAGCTACCTTCTTGAGAGTATTCTTAGTCTTCGTGATGAGGGTAAAGACCTTATACCGTCCAATTTCATTCCACCAAAGGATCCAGTCTACCGTTTGATTCAAAGAAATGAAGGAGATTACGATGGAAATGATGGTGATGATGAAGGGCATGACAGTTTTGACGACAAGGAAGTAGATGCTGAGATGACTGAGAGTCTCGCTACCATTCCGCCAGTTCGAACTGTTGAGGGTTCAAAAAAAGCCTAAGAAAACTGGCACCTCATCTCAAAATCACGAACAAAGGAGAAAAAGGAATAAGTGGAAACGAACAGAGACAAACTCTGGAGAGGGTTCACAACAAGCTGTGAAAGGTAAACAAACTGTCAGTGAACGCCCTCAAAGTAAGAAGAGGAAGAAAGCAGATCATGGAGGATCAATGAGGACAGTTGCCAAGAAATTGCAATTCGATGCTACACTTGAAGGAGCTGGTCAATCCTCCAAACCACAGGAGACTGTTCTGAACCCAGAGCACATGTCTTCTAACGCTATTGAACGCCTTCGGCTTGAGGGTCTTGGAATATACACAACAGATAAGCACGTACATCTTGAAGAGATGATATGCACCTCATCATCTGATTCTGAGAAAACAACGTCTCAAAGACCCGAACAACCAGAGGATGACAGGACCACCTCTGAATATTCCGATGAGCAAGAAAAATCAACTAAGGAATTAACATTCCCTTCTTGAATTTAGGGGGAACTGATCGAAGTGACTTTCAACAAGAGACTGCTTCATCGAATCTGGAGACCATTCAAAGAAAGATCGCTAAATATCTCGCTGCTCTTGAGAAACTGAATGAAAAACGACAAAAACTAAATGAAAAAGAGCAAATGTTCAGGATACGACTCTCCCAAGTTGAAAAAGAAGAAGAAGTGGAGCTAGAAAATCAAAGGAGAAAAGAAGATGAAGAAGCTCTGGCTTAAGCGATCCTACTCTCTCGTGCTATAACTCTTGTAGAAACTGCCGAGAAAGCTGTCGAGCTTGTTCGTAAATGACAATTGAAATTGCTTCTTCAATAATAGTTTCAACGGTTATTCCGAATCAAATCTGCTAGGAAGTTTTCTGTCAAGAAAGCTCAGAAAATTCACGAAGACGAGGAAGAGATCCAAAGGTTAGAACGCAAAGCTGAGCAACGAAGACTTGAGGCAGAACAAAAGAGACAAGAAGAAGAGGCAGCTGCTAAGCTGAAACGAAAGAAAGAAAGAAGAAGCAACAGTTGAACTGAGAAGGAAAGAAGAAGAAGCAGCAGCTACTGAAAGCAAAAGAACAGAAGAAGAGACCGCTGCCGAGAAGGCAAGAAATGAGGAAGTAGCAGCAGCAAAGCACAAAGAGGAAGAGGAAGCAACCAGCAGAGCTCATCTTCAACTAGAGCTATTTACTGCTACATCTCATAGCCAAACCGGCGGAGACTCTAGAGCACTAGTCGGGTCTGAAAGAACATTGTCTCCCGACCCCATCTCTGTGGCTGCACCTCATCTAACCCCTGATGTTATGAGACAAGAGATGAATCAGCAGATCCTTACAATTTCTGATTTTGTCAAAAAGGGGGAAGAGAGGAGAGATGAACAAGTGAAGCTGCAGTTGCAGTTGATGGAGAGGCAAAATGAGCAGATCAGATTGCAAATGGAGTGAATGTAGCAAGTAGGGGTGTGCACGGTTTGGCCGAAACCGGCCGAACCAAATTAATCTGGCCGATTTGGCTGGTTTGAGAAAAATAATTGGCCGGGTTGGTTTGAAAAATCTCAAACCGGATGATTTGGTTTGGCCGACGGTTTGAAGGATAAAACCGGCCGTTTCGGCCGAACCAGCCATATAGATAATATAATTTTAAATATAATAATGGTAATAAAATATTATTAGATAGAAACCTAAAATATCAATTATATTGATATATATGTCCGATGCTTATATTCTTTTGAATTGTAACCTATAAATCAACTTATATTTAATTGTTTCTTGCAACCATAACATTATTTATTTATTTATTTCTTATCACATATTTATAATTAAAGACGAGCGAGATATATTTATATTAGTTTTATTTTGTGTATCATTCTTTCATTAATATTTAATAATCAATTTGATATATAAATTTCATTATTTGCAATACTATTAAATGAATAATCTTCAAACCGTTTAAACCGGCCGAACCAAATCGTTTTAATATGGTTTGGCCGGTTTGGTTTGAAATAATTATTTGGCTGGTTTGGTTTGTAAAAATTTCAAACCGTACCTATTGGTTTGGTCCGTACTTTACCTCTTAAACCGGCCAAACCGGACCGTGCACACCCCTAGTAGCAAGCCAGAGATCAGGAGATGAAACTTATGATGGACATAGCTAAGAGCTTTGCCACGCAAGCTGGACCCTCGGCCTCTGCTGCTACTTCAAAGCCAAGAGACGCAGACTCTTCAAACCAAGACAAGGACAAGGACAAGGACAAATCTTAAGCGTAACTGGCCTGTTCTGAACTACTTTGTATCTTCTTTTACTGCAATTTTTAACTTTTCATGTACCTGTAATGATCACATATAATAAAAGGTCTAAAATTGTGGGTTTGAAGACAACTGCTCAATGTCTCTTACCTTTATATTGAGCTGAGTTTACATATTCCAGTGTGATCAGCATTTTTATCTCTCTAAACTGATTAATGTTAATCGAGGAATATCTCTCCCATTCAGAGGGAAGATCAGTTAGAGTAGGTCGAGTATACAAGAAGTACAGTTCTAAGTAGTGTTAGGTTTTCAAACTTTATAAACTCAAAGCAACTGCATCTTCTTTCCGACTTAGAAGGTATGGTTTTGACAACATCAAAAAGGGGGAAATTGTTAGGTATGGATAATTGTTAGGTATGAATGTAGAAATCCCTCCTTTAAATTGATGTTTTGATGTGTCAAAACTATATACCATAGTCTAGGCCTTAGAGTTATTACCTACTGTAATCCTTGTATAGGTTGATCGAGTTGTAATAGTCTAGGAGAAGAAAATTGTCAAAAACTGTGGAATAGTTTTTTAAGAGGAAGCCGTCCAGACGAGAAAACTGTCAAGGATAATGGACGAGGAAAACTGTGCAGGGTAACGGACGCAAAAAACTGTGCAGACAGTTTTTCAACTGTCAAGGATCGTATAGCAAAGAAAACTGTGGACACAGTTTTCATAAAGAAACTGTCGAGAGGCGCTCACAGTTTCAGACCAGGACAGTTTCACATCAAAGAAACATGTGAAAAGCAAGATGCCGATCAGTCATAAAAGAACATTAAAGAGTCAATGAGAAGAGACGAAGATACACTCAGTTATGACTGGAGTACAATGTTGTTCGGCGTCTGACATAACAAGTACAAACTGCCCCTGCAAAAAGCATGGCAGTGATTCAGAAAAGGCAGAGGAGCAGGTCTACTTTACAGAGAAGGACAGACACTGATTGGACATCGTTCGAAATGTCTCTACCGGCTATTTTCAAATCTCCAACTATAAATAGCAGGAGGATCAGAGACAAACATATCCGATTGAGCACTTAAAAACCTTGTCGTCACTCTGCCGAATTTAAAACTCAAAGCATTAAAAGCTCTCTTGTAAGAAGACATTAACTCAATGGTTCATTTATTGAGCACGAGGCATTATTGCTTAAGGAATCTTCATAGATTCACCGTGTGACCTTGTGTACACGAGGATTAAGTCTTTCGACTTAATCTACTATCTTGGTGTTCTTACTTTTCAAGTAAGAACATAGCAGCCTGACTCTCTAAGGAGAAGAAGGTTCTCACGGGCAACTGCCAACCAACGTACTTTCTGGGAAGAACTCAACCATCCACCCACCAGAGAAGGAGAAGGGAGGTTTGTCCTCAATCCATTTCCGACGACTGCCAGTTCTGACCTGGCTTCGAGGAACTGAAGAATGAGTGAAGAACAACAGCCTGGGTGAGTGATCCATTCTGCTGTGGACGGTGGTCTCTACAACATTTGGCTATAGATCGTGAGGATTGTATCTTCATTACTTAGTGAATTTCCGAAGAGTGGACGTAGGACTTAAGGCTCCAAACCACTATAAATATCCTGCATCATTTATAGTTTTTTATTTACTTTACGCACTACACAATTTTCAATTGTGTTTTGAAACCTTCAACACTTGTCTGAAAGTGTTGAAGTGTATAACTGTTGACTGCATATAACTGTAAACTGGTTACCTAAACTACAGGCTAACACAAACTGTTGTTTAAAAACTGATTCGTAAGTTTGAATCTGAACTGCCCGCATTTAAGAGTGCAAATAACTGTTTTTATACTTCCACTGCACATTATACGTACTCTGATCTGGGACCAACAGGGCCCTTGTTCTTCGGAACAACTTTTTTCTTGCCTCGGTTCGTCTTTTTCTTTTGCTTCTCCTGCTCGAACCTCAAAAATTCTTCAGGTGTTAATCTTTCCATCAGATTGTCAATGCTATGGATGCTTAGAGTTCGGAGCCTAAGAAGTTGGTCGAAGTGTCTGATGTCGTGCTCTGTGCAAAAATAGAATGTTAGCTCGAGAAAAAAAATGAAAATATTAAGAAGATAGTAAAGACGTACTATCAGGAGTTTGGATAACCCCGCTCAAACCCGCAAATTCATTTTAAATTTGAATAAAAAAGAACTCTTGAATCCATTTCTTTGAGTTCGATTTTGTTCCCAAAACGAGGGGGTTTGGATTTTTTGAACGTTTTGAAAAGTATTAGTAATCTTGCCCACTTTTATTCACCAAGTTGTACAGTGCGTTCCGTTCTCAGATTGTTGGCTCTTCGAGCCCGACATCACGGAAAATGAAGTAAGCACCGATCATATGGCACGAGGAGATTGGAGAAAGCTGGATAGGAGCGATATTGTATTGTTCTATAATACGTACAAAAAATGGGTGAAGAGGGAGGCGAATACCGAACTAAAATACCCGGGTGAAAAAAGCCATAAATCCGTATGGAGGTTGGTAAGCACGTTGATGCTCTTTGGGTGCAATCAGATTTAGCCTCACAGATAAATCGTACTTCTTTAACACTCCATCGAGCTTTATTTCGTCCAAATCCGAAGGCATCTCCTTAAGAGAACCTTTAACGATCTGGTCGCAGAGAGGAGGGAAAATACCGGGGGCTAAACCCGAGGAGACTTCAAGGGAAAAAGAGGAGTTAGATTGTTCGGCAGAATCATCTTGACCAGCAGAGTTCCGTTCTTCGGCAAATTCTGTTTGCTCAGTGAGGTTCAGCTGCTTAGCATTTTTGTGTTGATCGATAGAATCTCCTTGTTCAGCAGAAGAGAGAGATAATGAAGGCTCAGGATGTTGCTCGGTGGAGCCCGAAGGCTGATGATCTTCCCAACTCATCCTCCCACTACTCACTGTGGTGTCCCTGCTAGAATTTATACTACTACCCCTACTGCTCGTGCTATTGCTACTAGAACTACTCATATTCAAGGAAAGAAGTACGAACAAGAAGAAACTAACCCTTAGCCGAAGTGTTTGAAGTAGCTCGGTGAAAGTCTTTTGTCCGAAGAAGCGCTCTGAAGCAGGAAGTAAAATAAAAATCGGAAAATGAAAAAATGAGGGTACTTATAGGCGAATATGCCTCGATTTTAGCATAAGTCCGTTGAGTTCGACCAATCAGAAGGGGACACATGTCGACTTTTAAAATCTAAAAATTGAAAATCCCGCTCGTAGGAGTTCAACCGTTTTTTTAAGGTAGTTCGACCTCAGGTAAATTTCAGTTCGGTAAATGAGCTCGAACTGTAACCATTAAAAAAAACTGTCTGAACTAAACTTATTCGAACAAGAAGATTGTTCGACTAAAAATAGAGCAGAAAAGCTTTTTTAAGGCAGTGATGCCCTTGGCCAGGTCAGCCAACCTTTTCTGAGGAACTTAGGATATCGAAGTCGAAGATTCTTCTATTCTCACAATTCCTCAATGACTACGAAACTGAAACAAATAATCCAAGAAACAACCAGGGTGTGTTTCGTCATGGTATGCCCACGGGTCTCGGGGTCGCTCCCCACCTGATTTGTAAAAATTTACATTTCAATATTTAAAATCCTGCAGAGTGTAATTTTTGTAGACAGGTCGGGCCTAGCCAGCCAAAGACTTAGGGATAATCATAAGTCGAACTATTAGCTTCGCAGATACACCCGAAAACAAAAACATTCCTAAATCTCATTGAGTTATACCTCACGATACAGGAGTAATTCAATCTCCTGAAAATCCCCAAAATATAATTCGGGGTAGGGAAAAGTTCTTTCTTCTTTGATATTTTGCAGGTATTGTACTGCTCGAAATCCAACTACTTCGGCTTCGTCGTACTCCAAGTAGTTCGGACGAGAGCCAGGGGCTATTGTTGTAACTTTAAAATGAGCAGGCCTATTTTGGAGTCCATCAAAGAATAAAGTCCGCTAAAGGAAAACTTCTCCGGAGTTCGGCCATTTTACCGAACTACTCTTGACCGAGCTGCATACCGGTCGAGCAGACCAACTCGGACATTTTAAGAAGCCGGATTGCTGGGTCGAACCATCTAAAGACAAAATCAGCTCGATCGAAAAGACGCAACCGTTCGAGACACCAGTTCGGCCAAAGTATTGTGACTTTTCACTGCTTTATATTCACTCCCTATAAATAGGGTTGCATTTATTGTACAAAGAAACATTGAAATCAACAATAAATACAACAATAAAAACACCAAATATTTGAATTCTACTTGCAATCTAGTTTATATATTCATTTTACTTATCATTTCCTTCGCACTTTATTAAGTATTCTTGTTATTCCAACCTCATAAAATTCGCTTTAACAATAGTCTTGACTTTAATATAATGCTAAAGCATTATTTTCCTAATAAGCTAGTTTTGTAAGAAGTAGGATGCTAACATGGAGACATAATAATATTTGCCCTCACAAATAACTTTGTTTTATTAATTTTGTTAATTCTGAAGCTGTAATTATTGAACTTTCTGGCTCTTTATTTTCTTTACATTTAAGAACAGTGGACGAGATAGAGAGAGATAAGTGAATGAGAAAAGTTAAAAAAGGGAGAAATTTAAAAAGTAGGAGACGAAAGATGGATTTTTAGGCAAATCTTGAATTCAGAAAACCTATCACATGTTTATGGACTAAACAAAGTTGTACCTAACAAAGGGAATTCATTTCAATTTCTTTGCAAGCAAGTCACGTGCAAACCACAAATCTATGCCCGTGATGCGGGGGGCCATTCATACCCGTTGCATGAATATATATTCGTCAAAATAATATACAAATAATTTAATTTAAAATTATATTAGTTATATAGTATATAAAAATCTAAAAAAAATATTAAACTTATTTGTTTAAACTTTCACTATATATTATTTATTCTATTCTCAAAATAAAAGTATTTATATTTATACTCTTAACATTTATAAATAAAAATAAATAGATCCTCAAAATAATAGAAATTTAAAATTAAAATAGTAAATAAGAATTTCATACAAAATGCATTGCAAATATAAATGTTTTGTTGTTCTTTCCAAATAACTTTTGCAATTTAGAAACTCTAAACTTGATTTTCTAGATAATTTCATTTTTGTAAAATTACTTCTAAATATAAATATAAAACAAATTTAATGAATATAATATCTAACCATTTTTTCATATGAATCATCAAATGGAACATTATATAAATTAATTCAAAATATTATTTTCAAAAAATATAAAAGTGCAAATGTCATTTGCAATGAAATTATAATTGTATTTTTTTTAAAAAAATTTAACATACACACATTTTATAATAATTCATATAGATTGGAATACTCCATCTATCAATTAATAATTGCTAAGATATTATTCATTAATATTTTTTATTTTAATATGTTCATGTTTTTCAATAATTTTTTAGGCAAAAATCGGAACTCTTTTAATATATTATATAGATTATAATATATAAGTATAATATAGCCGATTATCAAAATGAAATAACACAATATTATGCATACATGATACAGTATATGATTATTTGCACCAATTATCTTGAGATTTACAAATTCTTACAATTTTGAATTTTCATATAACTTTTGAAAACACAACTGATTACATACTTTCCTTCACAAACTTATGTAGCTGATAATCCATGTATGCTGTGTTTTTGGTATATATAATCTTTTCAAATGATGTTAATTTTGAAACAAACTTCATTTAATGTGTCAAAAATATTATATATGTGGACTATTAAGTAGACATAAAATCTTAAAATTTAAAACATAAGAAAGGGTTGTATAATAACTATATCATTTCAAGAATCATAAAGATATCACATGAGTATATAATATATATATATATATATAGAGGAGGGATCATGTAAAAAAAAATCCTCCTGTGAGAAAAAAGAATGAATCATATCCATCAGATCTAAAAAAATCAATGGTTGATACTGAATCAAGCAACAACTAAAATGCAATGAAGCAACAAAATAATGAAGCAACAACATATATATATATATCAAACAACATTGTAATCAAGCAATGACCTGAATACAATCAAGCAATATCATTAATGCAATCAAGCATCTTTCTCATTTCCTTCACAATGACTTGATTACAATGTTGTTGGATTGTGTTTTAGTTGTTGTTTGATTGTGTTTTAATTGTTACTTGATTAAATATCAACCATTAATTTTTTTAAAATTTGATGGACATGATTCATTCGTTTTTTTTACAGGGGATTTTTTACATGATCCCTCCTCTCTATATATATAAATGTATAAAAAAGAATAAATGTAATGGGCGCAAGTCAATAATTAGAGGTTTGATTATGTGCTGCAAGAATTAAGGGAAAGAAGGGGCATGATTGGTGGATTGAAGAATGGATGAGTAATAGGAATTATTCCATCATTTAAGAAATTTGTGATTATGATTCATCACAATACATCACATTCACAGCTGGAGGATAATATAATATCTTCCAAATTAAGTAAATTATCCCTATAAATTTATAATCATCACTACTTTGATATCTATATGTATATATCTGTGCCATTTTTACAGTAGACAGTGTTCCCATGATTTAATTTAAATACCTGATGATTTTCCGATATAGACGTGTTATTAATTCATCATTTTGATATTATTATGTACATTAGTACTCCTATAACTAGGGGTGACAATTTTTTATCCGATCCGATAATCCGACACGAATCTGCACGATAATAACGGATACGGATTGAGGCTTATCGGATATGGATCCTTATCGAATCGACACGATAAGGACACGAAAATTTCGAATCGGATTTGGATTGGATACGGATCGGATCGGATAATTCATTAAACGGATTGGATTCGGATCGAATACGGATATCCGTTAATAAATTAATAAAAATTATTTATTTTTTAAATATAATAATTAATTAATTGAATTTGATATATTAATATAGATTTAAAGTTCTTTAAAAAACTCAAATCTCTTGGTTCTTCATTGTTCGTGTCCCATTTTATTAATTCACCACAAAAAAATGTATTTATTTATCAATTAATTATATTTTTAATATTTATTTTCTTTTACTATCAAAATTTAATAACTTTCTTTTTTTCTCAACATCAAGTTTTCAATTAAGGTGTATCAACGGATTAACTAAAAGGTGAGATCTTAAATTTTAATGTTGATGAAAGTATTGTAGATTCTCATTCATTGTCTCAACTCTTTCAATTTCACCATGATAGATTAAAAGTATTTATTATAAGTTATTTTATTTGTTATAAATCTTAAAGTTTTAATTAATATTTTTCTCCCACAAAATTGTAAGTGGAGTATTGACAACTAAGGTGAAAGATTGATCAGTATTTAGAAATGAGCATGTTTGATCATTAGAATTGGAATTTAAGATTTATCTATGTATCTTCGGATATTTGATTGAGGATTTTAGTTTCAAATGAAGTTACAGTTTTATTTATTTATCAAACACATTATTTGAACAATCAAATATGAATATTTTGTATTATCTTATCAAATTTTTATTGGATTATAATTGTGTTTATTGAAACGGATTCGTATTGAATTAATCCAATTTGGATTCTTATCGGATCTTTATCGGATCGGATACATAACGGATCATTCGAATTGGATCCTTAACGGATACGGAACGGATTCGGGCGGATACGGATTTGATCTTAACGAATCGGATACCGATACGGATTTTAATTTTTCTTAACGGATCGGATACGTATTTGACCTTAACGGATCGGATCGATAACGGATTGACACGATAAGGATCCGATCCGCATGAATTGCCACCCCTACCTATAAGGTGATTTAATTAGTACATCTTTAAATTTAGGATAGTTGTTAATCCTGTTGTAAATCGAATCCTTTGTATATCGTGGATAAACAATAATAGAGAGAAAACAATAGAGAGAACACGAATAGAGAATATTATTAATCATAGATGTATAGAGAATTACAATATCATATCCTATATATAAGGATGAAATCATATCATCTATAAAAATCTAGAAAGATATGGTATATATTTTTAAAGTATATCTTAAGTAATGTCCATCAAATAAATATATTTATTATACTCCCCCTTGGACATTACTTTGTTATGTTCATGCCTCATTAAAAACCTCGCTGAAAACCCTATGGAATAAAACAGTCGAGGAAAAAAGTACATGACATACGTCTATTCATGTGTTGCATTCGATTCCTCGTTAAAAACCTTAACTAAGAAAACCCATTGGGAAAAAAACTTAGCAAGGGAAAAAGAGTACATCTATTTTGCCTTCTGGGCGTAATGTAAACCTTCAAGGTTTAATTTTCAAAATGTCGCTCCCCTTCAAAGCAATGATATTTAAAATCTTCATAATTAGTTTGAGTTTGTCACTTCACTCAACAAAATAATCTTATAATTATAAACAATGCAATATTATCCACATATGTACGAAGTGACTTAATGAATAATCTTCAGGATTACCACAAGATCAAGCATTCTAAATAACAAATTGATAATTCTTGGGAAATTGATGTGGGTAAAAGAATACAACTCTAGTGTACCCACTACTCATATATGCAACACAAGTGTATTATCCTCATACTGGAGGGTGAGGAATATTTTAAGTATCATAATATCATATGATCTTCCAATGTATGAAAAAGAATATTAATCATACTCTTTTTGTAATTCTCAAAAGAATATATCATGTATGAGTGATTTAGAAAAGTATTCAAACTGATAAGAATTGACAATACCATAACAGAGAACAAAATAACCAGTCGAAGATCTATAATTATCAAGATCAAATACATATTCATTTGTTTAGTTAAATCACCAATGTCATACTTGGTTTCTTATAAAATATACCAAGATTTGTACACCTTGAAGATAACAAATAATGTGCTTATTTCAATGTCTCTTTGTAAGAGAAACACCAAGTCTTGCTAGCAAGATAATTTTGAATATTGTATTAGGTCTGATAAAATAGTGTACAAAAAGACACTTAAACAGAGAACTTCTGGTCCAAAATTATCATGTTATCTTCTTTAAGTCTAAATGAGACATTATCCACTTCTTGGGATCAAGTGACATTGGTGTTCTAAATAGATATAATAGATCTCTCTAGAACTCTTATTATACATCAACTAGTGTTAGAAATAATAATAACTCCTTCGGGAGATTGTCGATCTGCAGGTCGATATAATACTAGGTCTTATCCAAGTCTTTTAATTTCATACTCCGTCTTTAGGCATGAATTAATTTTCAAGTTAATATATTCCTTCTTTAAGAGGAATTTATATAGTGATCTCATCACTATATATGTTGCGATCTATTTTCTATAAAATTCATCTAGGATTTAATATAAATATTATCGTACAATGACTCATATCAATATGTGGTCATGGAATTTAGTAACTGCATATATAAATTTATATTTTCTGCCATAGAAATCAAGTAGCAGAACATTATGCCATTCAAATAGGAGAGTAATTTATTTAAAATTAAGTATGAGTCTCTGCTAAAAACCCTTGAGATCTTAATCTCGCTTTATATTTCACCACCTCATAGTAATCATTATATCCCACAGGGATAATATTCATGAGCGAGTTAATCTCTATTCCAGTTGCTCCTTTTTACATTTTTGGCTAATCATAATGCTTCTAGCATTTAAGCTCTGGATCCAGATTGGAGCAATTGTGGAATAAGTATGTTGTCGACAAATATAAAGTTTATGTTCTTCTCCTTTACTCATAATATTCATGGCATTATCTGATTTTTATCATTCCCCATAATATTTTGATTTATTTGTTCCGCAATCCCAATAATATTATTATTTGGTGCACGTACTAATGTATTGGGATTCTTGTCTTCAGGACAATCCTCTTCAAGAGGTCACATATTCCTCTTCAGGGGTCATTGGTGTGTTATTTATATATTTGATTTTATTAACCGCGGATTTTTAATTTATGCACCAATATATATCTCATACTTCTGGTATGAAATCTCTCATACTTCTAGTATTGAGTTTCATTCATTTGGTCCATTAGGGTCTTTAATTGTTTATGGTGCATAAGTTAAATCACTCCACTATATAACATAGATGCATTTATAAATGTATATGGCAGGTTACTTGCTAAACATTGCAAGTTTTGATTCATTCATGTGTGGCTTTAACTATGAAGATCTTTTTATTCTTTTACATTTTTCGGCATTCCATTATCTTTGGGCTTATATCTCCCCCTAATGCCGACAAATGATTTTCTTTATGTTTACAGTCAACGTACTCTATAATAGGCTACTAGGTTTTAATTATAGACGAATATTTTTGTACAACGTATATTTTTATATTACGTTGAGGGCCCATAGAGGTATATTTTGGTGGTGATATAAAAATATAGACTGTAATAAAATAATTCGCAGATGGGAAATAATTATTTATTTACCACATTATTGTATGGGGGATAATTACAATATGCAGCTGGTCGGATTTACAGTAATAAAGACCATGAATTTTAAAAGACCCTAATATTTGATAAATTGGTCCACATATAGCTTCTGAAAAATAAATTTTATTTGTATGTGATGCCACATTATGATAATCCGACACATTTTGGTAATATGCCCAATATGACCCAAGTACTCATGCCATAAAATTAAAAGTTATGGGTTATTAAGTTTCATTTTCAAAGTTATGGGTCATTAAGTTTCATTTTCATCGCAACATGATAATTAAGTTGAATAAATAAATCAAAAAATATTCAAGTAAATAAAGCTCCTTAATAATCTCATTGTGCATGGATAATTAAAAAAAGTGTTAAATAAGCTCATAAATAAAAACCAAAATAACAATATTAATAAACAGAATGCAAAACATAAGAAATCCTAAAGATTTTAAAAGGAATCTAAAAGTTAAATTTATTTGGATCTTCATCCTGAACGAGCTCATCTTTCAATAAGTCATCATCATCATCATGATTGATAACCAAGTTTGCTTCAGGCAAATCTTGGGTATTTTTGCCCTTATTTTCTTTTAACATTCTTTGATATGCTTCCACTAAATGCAAAGGAGTACGGCATATACGAGACCAATGATCATCACATCTACACCTATAACAAACTTTCTTGCAGTTGCTTGTTGAAACTAATTTGCCTTTTGTAGGTGTGGTGTATTGTCATTTCTTCTTCGATAACCTTGAGATCTATTGTTGTATCCGTGATCTCGGTCATCCCATTGTGACCAGTCTCTTCTACCACGAATGTATCCTCGACCTTAACTCGTCCATTACCTCTGGTAGCATTGTATTGTTGGGCAGTAGCATGTGCTTCAGGCACAGCTTGCAAACCAACAGGTCTTGCATTATGGTTTGTCATAAGAAGTTGATTGTGTTTTTCTGCTACTAGTAAAGCAGATATAAGTTCAGAATGTTTACCATAATTTTTAGCCCGGTACTGCTGCTGGGGTACGAGATTACTAGCATGAAATATTGATAGCGTCTTTTCTATCATATCAGTCTCTGTAATTTTCTACTTACAGAGTTTTAATTGCGACACAATTCGGTGTAAAGCCGAATTATATTCATTTACAGACTTAAAATCTTGAAATCGCAAATTTAGCCAATCAGATTGTGCTTGAGGTAGGATAACAGAAGTTTGTTGATCAAACCGATCCTTCAGGGATTGCCATAAGATAACAGGATCCTTTTCAGTGAGGTATTCATTTTTGAGGTCTTTGTTCAGATGATGACGAAGAAAAAGTAAAGCTTTTGCCTTCTGAGCAGAGCTACTTGAAGAGCCTTGAATTATAGTCTTGCTTAGATCACATGATGTAAGATGAATCTCAATATCTAAAGCTCATGTTAAATAATTACTGCCATCAAGGACGAGCTCAGCAAATTCACTTTTGTTGATATCAGACATTTTCAAACTATATAAGATTTTATAAAAGGAATATTACTAACATGTTGATCAAGAAGAAAGAAAATATAGAAACAATAATCATGGGCGATAGCATTTAGATCTAATATATGATTAAGCTATCAAAAATAAACCAGCCATTAAATTATGCCACATAAGTTGGTACTTAAATTTTGTTGATCATAATAACATAATTAACTGTTATCCATAACTCAATTAAGCAATTAGAATAATGCAATAACGTATTTCTTAACTTCTAGCATTAATACACCACAATGTATAAAGAAGCAAAGATAATGTAATTGAGTAGAGGGCATATCACACATAAATATCAATATTCTTCAAAGTTATATTCATGCCCACGATTCATGCCGAAACGAAAGAAAATAATTTATAACATACATGAAGGATAAGTTATTTGTCCTCCGCATTTAAAAAAGTATTTGTTCATAATATCCATGAATATATGATTTTATTAGGATATATAATTATGTAGATAATTATACAAGAAATAATCATGGACAAAGTAATGAATCTCAATTGAAAAGTATTGAGTTCAAGAATAATGGACCACAATGCCATGTATTTTAGCACACTAATGCAACGAAATTGAGAATAAAGCAAAAGCCATAAAGTAGTCCGGGGAAAAATTAACGGAAATTAAATATTCATCACTTATACAAATATTCATAGCATGATAATCAAATCCCCATAATAAAAATAAGACTATCACAATAAATCGACATCGACTTGCAAATTTCATAAATTATTTAAGCCATACTAATTGATAATACATGCACATCTTCTTAAATATATAATCAAGATTAGAATTGAGACGTTACCTTGTATGAAAGACACGATTCTTTCCTAGGGCATACACGCCAAAATATTTCATTTTATTAGAGCTTCCTACTGATAACGTGTTGTAAATCGAATCCTTCGTATATCGCAGATAAACAATAATAGAGAGAACACGAATAGAGAATATTATTAATCATAGATGTATAGAGAATTACAATATCATATCCTATATATAAGGATGAAATCATATCATCTATAAAAATCTAGAAAGATATGGCATATATTTCTAAAGTATATCTTAAGTAATGTTCATCAAATAAGTATATTTATTACAAATCCCAGTACTAAAAAAATAAATTCTAAATCTACCTGAAATATTCTTAAATTTTCAATCAATGACTTGATATTGAGGTCCTAATCAGATTCTGAATTGAAAATTTTATGATTTTTTGGATCATGAATTGAGAATTTTTAGAATTCTTTAAATTCTAAATTGAGAATTCATTTTCTAAATCTTAAATTAATAATTAAATCATTTTTCAAATCCTATATAAAAAATACTCCTTAAATTTACTATTATTAATTTTAATCAGTATAGTGCAATAGCAAAATAATCCACTAATTATATTGATTTATTCGTGTCAAAGAATGTATTTTATTTCTAAGATGTCGGTTGGTAGAGGTGGAGAAGTTATTGGCACTCCTAGAAGGCCAAGGATGCCATCAAGAAACTCGGACTAAAAAATAAAAGTTATAATATTTGAAAGTAATTATTATTATTATTATTATTATTATTATTAATATTATTATTATTATTATTATTATTATTATTATTATTAACATGTAACAAAATGCCATTTTTTTATAAAAATATCCCAAAGTACAGGTTTTGACATTTTTTTTTATTAACAATCAAATGAATTTTTAAGTATTTTAATAAATCTTCACCATAAAAATTAATTGAAAAATATTTTTATAGTTTGATCGGTCGAGACCTTTTAAAAAAGTTTATATGATTTCAACATTCCAATCTAAATTTAAAAAAAAAAATACATTCGAGCTTAAAAAAACATGATTCTGACTGGTTCAACACCGGTGCCGACCAAGTTCGAGAAGAATAAAAAAATTGATTCTGATCGGTTTAGCACCGGTAATCTACCAGCTAGGAGCTTACCAGCAAATGTCACCAGCTAGGCGATACCCAACCATCAAGAAGAGACACACAAGTGAAGACTTTGCAAGTCCAGACTTTAAGAAATGAGATTTTAAAATTCGTGACACTAAAAACTTGTTCGTCTAAGGAATCCACCAGTAGACATTCCTCGAACTGGATAAAGAGGCATTCCGACCAAAGCTGCAAAGTTCACCTACTCTAATAGAAAGGACACCGCGAGTCAGGAAAAGTGAGGCCACGATTGGACATGTTCTTTTTGTTTCACAACGGCTTCGTTTTTAAATCTTCCAATGAACGCCTATAAATAGAGCTTGCAATCTATCAATCAACTTCTTATCATTTCTGCCGATCTCTCTCGAAAGTACCGAAATCAACACTCGATCATTTAAAAGCTTTCAGGTTATTTTATCAACTTTCCGTGTTCCAATTTTGGACACGAGGCTTTGTGCATCTAGCAAGAGCTCTTACTTTAGTTTTCTTACTTTCTAAGTAAGAAAACATCTTGCAGTTGCCACCACTTCGACAGTAACTATCACGGGTGTATACTACAAGCTGACGTTCTCGGGAAAAACACAAGCTCTTACGACCAGCTGGAGGTTGAGTGGTGCGCCCACACTTCAGATCTGAAGAAGCGAAAGACTTGGCGAGTGAGCTAGTTGTAGGAACTGAGTCAACAACAGACAACGTGAATTGTTTTTTATTATTTCAGCCGTTTGGATCGTTCTTAGGGTATAAAAAATAAATCAGATCGAATAAACCAGGTGAACCCTATGCATGCTCCTAACATTTAATTGCAAATGATGAATTTACGGAATACCTGAACTCCAGCTTCTGAACTCTAGATCTATATCGACAAAAATGGATTCTGAATGTGGGGATATTGATCAATGCTATTGTGCTCCAACAGATTTGATCTTCTGATATGTTCCCTTGCTCCTCGGAAATCTAGTGAGGATACTCTAGCTAATTCCACAAAATCCTCAAGAAAGTCGATCAAGCCTTCTTGATTGGTGTATCCATGCCGCCAATATCTCTTTCGTGTTGTGTAATATTGTATTGAATAATACTTACAATATCTGATCTGAAGAGAGAAAGGCTTATATAGTGTTAGGGTTTGCAAACCCTAACCCTAATGGGCTCAAGCAGTTTGTGGACCACCATAATAAGTCAAAGTGTGGTCAATTTGTGTATGCCCCATAGCCTTCCATTAGGTTTAAGACCATAAAAAGTAACTAGAGATCTGACTCATTCATATGTCAATTAGAATGACACATCTCACTGTTGATCTCATCAATAAATATATATGTACCAACATATTGTCTAACTCAGATTTGGGACCAACAATACGCAATTGGACTCAACATTTAATCCTTCAATCTTTCTCTCAGCCTTTCAACCCTTTCAAATGGAGAATTGATGCAACGTATTTTTTGCACTACAATGGGTAGTTCGATCAATCGTGGCACTATATTGGCGGACAAGAACGATTGGTTTACTTATCAACGACCAATATATCTATGGTTGTATTGAAAAGAAACATCCAAATGATTCTTGATGCAGAAAATATTAGAGGTGAGTACAATATTTATTTTACATCTCAAACTCGAATCGACTAAAATAGAGCATCATAGGTAATGGAGAATGCGGAGATGCAACGACTTTTTAGTTCTAATTCGGAGCTTGATATTTATGTTATTATAATCCTACAATCAACGTTGGTGTTGGGACTTCTCAGTGAGATTCTTCCCCGTACAGAGCGTGTATGTCCTCAGTCAGTCCCCCACCGTATATGAATTACAGTCCAACTCCCAAAGAACTTTAAAGATTTCTATCTTCCATGTATTTTAATACGGGATCTCAAGGTGGAAGTTGGGGTTCACATATCTCAGACTTGAATGATGAATTCCATGAATATCATAACAAAGAGGCGTATGAGGATAAGGCAGAATATGAGGATGTTGACTTCAATACTAATCACCACACACGAAGTTAGGGTGGTGTTGTGGAGGAGGATCCAGATGAGGAGGCCGGTCTTGATTTGATTTCATGTGAATCTAATTCTCATAATGATGGTGAATATTTCTTGATGGGTTGTACAATTGCCGAATTTTCTACATGGATCAAATCAGCGGGAGGTATGAGTGCTTGTATTACAAATCTTATGCCGACCAATCCCCTACCAGAAGGCTGTGAAATACGAGGTGATAAGAATAATTTGCTAATTCCAATTATGGTATTGGATAATACTGATTCACCTCTGGTGAGAGATGTGGCAGCCATACTTGATCAGGAATTGAGTTTTAGCTCCATGTTCTAGAAAAAAATGATTCGCTTATTGTTGTTTGGCTATGGAATATGGAGCACCGATTAACACTTTAAAGTGAAAAGGTCTTATAGTATTCGTGTTGACTACATTTGCAAGCAGCACGAGAATTGTACATTTCATATACGTGCAAAGTGCATAGATGGTTGCTTGATTGTCCGGTACTTTAACCAAATCATAATTGTATATTGAATCTTACGGGCATTGGATCCAAAAATATTCATTCAAATTTGTCTTAAGGATGTGCCGTCAAGGGCAAATCATGAAACCCAAAGCAATTATTGCAGAACTGCAACGATCATTTGGTATTTGAGATAGTCATGGGCGTTGCATTGCAATCTAGAAATGCAGCTTTTCGCTGATGTATGGCAGTATAGTAGATTCATTTAAGCTCTTGCCCAGATAACTTGAGGTGCCTCGACAGTACAATTTTAGCACGGTGACATATCTAGATATCGCACCCGATGACAAATTCTGGCATTGTTTTGTTACACTCGGTGTGTCGAGGACAGCCTTCAACAACAATTTATCAAGATAAGTCACTATTTTTTATGTCATGCACTTGAAGGGGAGAAGTAAATGCATCTTATTGGTATTTGTTACCAAAGATGACAATAAGAATATTTTCCCACTTACAATTGGTGTTGGCCCAATCGAGAAGGACGGGACTTGTTCATGGTTTATGTCTCGATTATGGATCAGTTTTGGAGTCAGCATTCCATTGTTGATCGTATCAGACTAACACATTAGCATCGTCAATGTAGTGAAGGTTGTATATCTAGGTACACACACAAACTCTATTTTTTTCATCTCCAAAATAAATTGACAATCCACTGACTGTGATACGAACCTCGTCGAATATTAAGAACACGGCCCAGAATCGACGAAAGTCAGCCACACACGGAAACAAATTGAAACTGATATGATGGAAATCCAACACCTTTGGATTCAAAAACCTTCAAGTACCGTAGTCCAATCCAGAATAATCTCCTACGACCTAAGAAATGAATTGATCCAACAACGAAGAATATATTTGAAGATGCCACAAACAGATGCAAAAGTCCGGTTGATAAGCCAATATTGAATTTCAAGGTACTCCATAGAAATTCAAGTGCTTTTAGAATTGGAGAAACAAACTCACAATTTACATTAAATTGAAAACTGAAAACTAAATAAAAAGCATGAATTACAAGCCCTATTAATAGGGAGAAAATAAATCTCTAATCCTAATCAAACTAGAAAATCAAATCATAATCATAATAAAATTGTAACGCCCCAAATTCGTAGAAATAAAATAATAGATAATATTAGCATAAAATGGGCACGTCACTTTATTTAAAAAATAACTTGGAAAGATAAAATATTTTCATTTGAACATAAATTTAAATAAAATAAAACATTTATTTAAAAAGTCTTGTCCATCATCCTCTTCCAGCACATCGCCTCGCCTT
This sequence comes from Plectranthus barbatus, assembly GCA_026898455.1. Taxonomy (NCBI): domain Eukaryota; kingdom Viridiplantae; phylum Streptophyta; class Magnoliopsida; order Lamiales; family Lamiaceae; genus Plectranthus; species Plectranthus barbatus. The sequence continues at coordinate 106,673 of JAPKLW010001560.1, forward strand.
TACCTGAAAAAAAGTACTCCCTCTGTCCCGTTACAATAGTCACTCTTCTTTTCGGCATGGAAATTAAGAGTTGTGAGTGTTTAGTGGGGTTAATATTTTATTGTTGAGTATGAAAAATTGTCATTTTTAGAAATGTGGCAATTCAGTTGGGACACCGAATTTAGTAAGTGTGACAATTCTGTTGGGACGGATGGAGTAATAATTTGGGGTGAGCGTTATTAGCTCAGTGGTGATCAAATTTATCCAAGTTATACAAGTATAACAAGATAAATGTAGGTAGTCATTTGGCTAAATGATGGAAATCTAGTTGACAAGATTTATCAAGATATTTCTAGAAGATTCATTGAAGATTTGATTTGTTATGATAAGATTTGGTTATTAGTTATTTAAGGAATTTTGGATTCTACCTTTTAGATATATTTTATTTCCTTAGTTTATTAAGATTTGATTTCCTTATTAGATTAGGATTTGATTTCCTTATAAAATTAGGATTTAATTTCCTCATTAGGATTTGAGTTTGCATATATATAGGTCTTGTATTAGACAAATTTATTCAAATTTTCAGTCTAATAAAATTGCAAGGTTTTCTCCTATATTCTGAAAGACTCAAATTCGAAATTCTACTTTATCAATAGGGTTTTGATCTCGACTAATCAATCGGACAGTCATATCCGTTGGTAGTGTTCATTATATCCATCGTTATTGGATCAACCCGCTTCTTAGGGGATATTCAATGTGGACTACGGTACTTGAAGGTTTTCAAATCCAAAGGTGTTGGATCCTTCCATCGTTCAATTTTAGTTAGCTTTCGCGTCGTGTCTGAGTCGAATCGTTCGAGTTCCTGGGCTGCGATCTAAACCTTCCGGTGAGGATCGTATCATTTTGGTATCAATATCCAGGTCGTGTTTCCTTTTTTTTCCTTTCAGTTCAATTTCGTGTGTCCAATAAAAAAAATAATGTCCTCTTTGATTTTGTGTCTTGTTCGTATCCTTCATCGAATCTCATTTTTAAATTTTCATTTGTAATTTGGGTAAGTCAAAAAAAAAAAAAAAAAAAAAAATGATAAAAGAGAGGGGAGATTTGAATTATTTATATCATGCCATATCTAATCAAATATTTCCATCTTGATTACCAAGTAATTTGTTAATTACCATTTTCAAATATTTCCTTTTCCATATTTTTTCCTTCTTGAATACCACGTAATTTGGTAATTACCTTACTCAAATATTTCATTTTCCATATTCTCCTTCTTAATTACCAAGTAATATGGTAATTACCTTATCAAAATACTTCCTCATCCACATTTTTCTTCTTATTTTTTTTAAGAAAAAGAGAATATACAAAAAAAAATTGTGGGAAAAAAAGATAAAGAAAAGAGAGAGTAAAAATTGTTTTGGTCATAATTTTTGCTACATGTGTCCAATTTCAGCATATTTGTACTTTTTGAAAACGTCTCGACGAGATCTACAGGTATCATCACTTTGTCGTGATGTTACATGAGCAAAATAGCTAAAACTGAATATGTGGAATTAGATGATGATGCTCGAATTCATATGAGATATATGATGAAATTTTTGAAATCTGACTTAAGAAGATTGTGAGGTCAGAGATGGAGATGTTGAATCAACGGCTTGATGCATTGGAAGATGATTATTTGGGCAGCAAAAAGATGAGATATAGACAAGCAAGGTGGGAGACTCAACCAGATAGCTCCTCCCCATTTGATAAGCTTATGCTAATGGTGGAGCAGGTGTTGGTGGCAATCAAGTATGAGTCGTTGCCTGTTTCAGTTCAAGAAATCGAGGAAGACAATAGAGAAGTTCAAATACCATTGGAGGTTCTTGGTGAAGCAGTGGTGGCAACCCAATCTGAGTCGATGCAGCCAATTCAAGAGACCAAAGAAGAGGAGGTGAGAGTTGCTACACCCGTGGAGAGTCATATGGAAGACGATGAAGGATTTGAGGTTCCGACTACACTCAATATCATTAATAGTCCAGTTATGCGTATACAAAATCAAAGTCAAGTGCAGCGGAAGATGGAGACAAAATTAGTAAAGTCAATTGAGGAGATGGTCGAGAGGAACATAGTTCAATCCATTCTTGTGATGACTATTGGTTTGAAAATAAAGATGCATGAAGAGAAGCAATTGCCAGATTTTGAACATGATGATGTGCCAAACAAGTCAACCAAGGGCAACGTAAGATGGTCCATTGAGTCCAGTGCAGACGTGGATTTGCGGACAAATTTCTTTGAAGAGGAGGGGAATGAGGGATATTTAGTTGGCAAGATTTATCAAGATATTTCAAGAAGATTCATTAAAGATTTGATTTGTCTTGATAAGATTCGGTAGATAGTTATTTGTGTAATTTTGAATTCTATTTTTTAGATATATTTTATTTCCTTATTTTATTAGGATTTGATTTCCTTATCAGATTAGAATTTAATTTCCTTATGAAATTAGGATTTAGTTTCCTTATTAGATTACGATTTGATTTCCTTATTAGGATTTGAGTTTGCCTATATATAGGCCTTGTTATGGAACAAATAATTCAGTTTTCAGTTCAATAATAATTTTGTGAGTTATTTCTCCAATTTTGAAAACTCATGAATTTCTGTGGATTACCTTGAAATTCAAAATTTACTTATCAACTGGACTTTCACATCCGTTTGTGGTGTCTTCAACTATATCCTTCGTTGTTAGATCAATTCGCTTCTTGGATCGTAGGAGATTCAATTTGGACTACGGTACTTGAAGGTTTTCGAATCCAAAGGTGTTGAATTTCCCCCCTCTTACCTACTTATCAGTTTACTTCCGCACAGTGTCTGAGTCGAATCGATCGAGTTCCTGGGATGTGATCTAAACCTTCCGGCAAGGATCGTATTGAATTATTAATATCGTACCATATCTATTCAAATATTTCCTTATCATATATTTCCTTCTGGATTACCAAGTAATTTGATAATTACTTTTTTCAAATATTTCATTTTCCATATTTTCCTTTTTGAATACCACGTAATTTGGTAATTACCTTACTCAAATATTTTTTTTTCCATATTTTCCTTCTTAATTACCAAGTAATATGGTAATTACCTTATTAAAATATTTCCTTATCCACATTTTTCTTCTTATTACCAAGTAATTTGGTGATTTTATTATTTTTTTTTAAAAAAAAAGAGAATATACAAAAACAAATTCGTGGAAAAAAAGAAAAGAAAAGAGAAAGTAAAAATTGTTTTGGTCATAACTTTTGCTACAGGTGTTTGATTTCACCGTATTTGTACTTTATGGAAACGTCTCGACGAGATCTACATGCGTCATCACTTTATTGTGACATTACATGAGCAAAATAGCTAAAACTGAATATGTGGAATTAGATGATGATGCTCGAATTCAGATAAGATATATGATGAAATTTTTGAGATCTAACTTAAGAAAGATGGTGAGGTTGGAGATGGAGATGTTGAATCAACGACTTGATGCATTGTAAGATGATTATTTGGGCAGTAAAAAGATGAGATATAGACAAGCAAGGTGGGAGACTCAATCAATTCAATTTCAATTTGCTTCTGCATCGTGTCTGAGTCGAATCGTTCAAGTTCCTGGGCTGCGATCTAAACCTTCTGGCGAGGATAGTATTATTAAGTAGAACACATGGGCAGCCCGTTGGGTTATCTCGTGTTTAGCCCGTTGGCTAAATTATAAGTACCTGCATAAAAGCATAACATAAATAAATAATATTTATACCACACATAGATCCCCACATTGACTTGAACTTATTCGAAAAGATCGAACTTAGTTAGTTCCATGTGCCGCCTGAAAAACTAGATTATTTGTTTTGGTGAGTTTAGAGGAATGAAATTAGTGTCTATTTATTGGTTGCTATTGATGAAAATAATAGATTGAAGAGACGTGGTGATTTGAAAAGGGCTCGCCGGAGGAGACGTTGCACAGACGTTGCGAGACGTTGCAAATTCGTGGGAAACAAAATCAATTGAAGAAGATAATAAAATCTTGGGCCAAATTACAATATTCAAATTAAAAAATTGATCATGGGCCAAGGGAAAAAATAATTGTGCTTAAGACAAATAGAAATTTATGGCTAAAATAATTATGTGGGCTAGAGAAATAATTACTTTAAGCTCATGGAAATAGTTTGGTTCAAAATTTATATTTAATTTAATTAAATCGTAGATAATAATTATAACAAATAATAATAATAATCATGATTATTAATATAAATTTAGGCACGATTTATAGGAACGTAACTTAAATAATTTTGCAGACTTGGATAAAGAATGTAGCAAATTTTATATATAAAAAAAATAAAAAAATAAAATCGGGTTGCTACAAAAATAAGGAAATCAAATCTATCTAAAATATTAATAAAAATCTTAATATATCTAGAATTCAAAATTATTCAAATAATTAAGTACCAAATCTTATCAAGACAAATCAAATCTTTTATCATATCTTCAATAGATCTTTTTGATAAAGCTTGTCAACTGGATCTCCATCAGACCAACTATTGTGAAGTTGTACCATCGAGATACAAACATGCTACCAACGAGAACAAGAGAAAGACCGACGAGAACAAGCAAAATGGAAGTTGTCGACTCAATAAAATAATGCATTCTTAGTCAAACATCGAAGCCTAAAGTTTAAATCGTGGTTGCAATCGTGCCTGAAACGGCCGGTATCGTATCACGGTCCCGACCACTTTTTTTTTTCGATCGGCACCTCTTTTTTTTCTTTTTTATTTCTGATCGGCATAAGGTGAGGACAAATTTTTACAATTTTTTTTTAAAAAAAGTATACCGGTATTTTATACAATATCATAAATATGTTCTTTAAGAGATTTTTTGAATGTTTTCATCATATGGGACATTTCTTGAATGTAAAATAATGCAAAAGGGCATTCCAATTTTTTTCTTCAAAGTAATTGGTGAATATTAATCCAAAAATCTTTTATTTTAGAATTTTGTACATAAATCTCTTAATAATAGAATATATTCAAAACGAAAAGGCAATCCTCATTAAAATTAAAATGCAAATGTATCTAGCTTTTTCATGCCTGCTAAATAATGGATTTAAGATGGGCTTATATAATTCATAAGCCCTTTTTAATGAGCATAAGGCCCATTGCAAGATTATCTCTTGTAACCACAGGCCCATATTTACTGCCCAACATCTTAAAGTCCAGTTGTTGTAGTTGTAAATAACAATTCAATAATAAATGAATTTAATTTATCTTCATATATACTATACATACGATACGACAGATAGGAATAGAATGTTAGTTCTTTCATTCCACAGTTACATTTACATACAACAGCTGAGGTTATTTTTTATTTTGATTTTTTTATGGAGAATTGTCGATCCAGGACCCAAAAGATAGTTAAATTGTCAATCTAGGACCCGAAAGATGATTTGTCAATTCAGGACCCGAAAGATCAAACAATTCTCAATCCAAGACCTGATATTGAGGTCCTGGATTGAGAATTGTATGATCTTTCGGGTCCTGGATTGAGAATTTTTGTGATCTTTTAGGTCCTGAATTGACAATTAATTTTTTGGGCCCTGAATTGACAATTAAACTATTTTTCGGGTCCTAAATCGATAAAACTCCTTTTTTTATCTAGCATAATATTAAATGAGAATTGTTGTACCCAAAATGGTCGGACCCATTTAGGGCCCGTTTGCAAGATAAATAAAATCCAAAAAGATAATTTCAGACTCAATAATTTGATCCGATTCGGATTATCCATATTTAAAGAAGACAACCCTTTTTCTATAATTGAAGATCGAGTCGATCTGGCTAAGCAATCGAGTCACCTGGTGTCATAATGATCGAACCACACTAGTACGAAGCAATTTCAAATCATTCCATAAGTCAAAGCATGCATCTCCTTGGAAGAGCTGACTCAGAGAAATGTGTAGGTCGAGAGCAACTCGAGGAGCTTTTTAAGTCGAGTAGATATAGATAAGATATGATGCTTACTATTTCCATGTTGGATGAAATTTATCCTTATAAGTATTGGATTTGGATAGGAATTTAATCTATTTTGTAATATATTAGAATTTAGATATATCTTCCTCTTGTATATGGGTATCTCCCTATAAATATCCCTACCCCATCATTGTAAAGGATCAGATACTTTGTATTTTCTCCACTATAGTAAAATCTCCACAACAATCCCTTATTTTTCCACAAATTTAATTTATATGATTTTCCTTTTTTTAATTTCGATATTTTTCATCTATCAACAATTGGCGCCTTTTTGGGAAAGGAGGAAAAAAAAGAATGAATTTCCCAAAATCCTTCTGCCGCCGGCCGCGCATCCACAATTCCACCGTGAATGGCGGCTGAGCCTTCCTCCCTCTGGTGCTATAATCGCGCACCCATCCCCAACTCCACTGTAAACGCTGATTCGCGGAACAACACCTCTCTTCTCTCTAAGCCGCAATGCTCTAATATCTGCGGCCACTTCTTCAGTGCCGCCCCTCTTCCTTCACTGCCGAACCGATATACCTGCCGTCATCGTTGTCATTCTCTCTCTTCCATGAGATACGAATTATCGCGCATCGAGTTTAAGCTCGAATAGGATTTAAGATTCATTTCCGAATATACACTTCAATACTTAGCTAAGTATTGAAAGTTTTAATCCGGTAATTCACTATTGATCAATTTACAAGCTTTCTCACGATCTATGGCTAGCCCATCGGAATCCTTCGTCCTTCAGTCTGCTAGCGTCACTCGCCCAAAAACTCTTTGTGTCTGCTTCCTTCTTCAGAATTGAATTGAGGACACACCCCGCAGCCTTCAATCTGGATGGTTGGATGTTTGCGGTTCTTCCCAGAACTTTGGTGGGTTGGAAATGCCCGTGATAATCAGTAATCCGGAGTGCAGAAAACTAATTGTTGTGTTTATTACTTGAAAATTAATAAACACCAAGAATGGTAGCTTAAGCTTGAGAGCTTTAGCCTCGTGCGCTTAGACAGATGCACAAAATAAGTAGCTTGAGTTGAAAAATTTAAGCCTCGTGTTCAGATAATACGGAGTAAACAGATAGCTTTAGAGAGCTTTTGAGTTTTAAGTTCGACAGAACTTTGACTAAGTTTTGCGCGAGAGTCAGATTGTTGATTTTGTCGAAGTGTCGAGCTATTTATAGATGGGTTGGACGATAATTTAAATTTTCATCTATTAGACTCGTCGATCCACCCGTTAGTGACAAAGATTGGCTTGTGCAATCATAGTCATTCTTCTGCTCTGCTCTAGATATACTTTTCACTTTTGGCATTGTAATTTTCATCTGCCCTTGTCAGACTAAGTTTCAGTCCGAGGAATCTAAGTTCAAGTTTCCTCGTACTGACTTTTTGATTTACACTTTAAGGAATCTTGAGTTTGACTTTGAATTCCACTTCGGGTTCCTTGTTTCTCCTTGTAATTCACGTGCTCTTGAATTCTGAAACTGAAAACCGACATTCTCCAAACTCAATTTAAGTTTCTGCTCTTATCTTCGTCACAGCTCAGTTTCCATAAACTGACTTTTTGACATTTGAAGTTCCAAGCTCTGAAACTTAGTCTTCATCATTTCAAGTTTCTCAGAGTCTTTACTTTAAGTTCTGAAACTTGATTCTCATCTTCTCGAGCTTTGGCTTCTCTGATATCTTCCTTAGAGATTAAATCTCCATATGCTCGATCTTCGGCTTAAGTTTCTAGTTTATTATAACTCAAGTTTTATCCTATACAAGGATTACATGTACGAACATACTAGAAACCTAGAAGCGGAGTTTTGACACACCAAAATATCAAATAAAGGAGAAAACTGAAACCTAGTTTCTAACAGGTTCGATCTATGATCGATTAGCTCGGTCTCTAATTTATATATGAAAGCATTGATTTTGTATATGTTTATTTCATTGATACTTGATGGTTATTCGGTTCCAAGATTTCTAATTTGATATGTTGCCTTCTTGATTTGATTTAATGATCTAAAAAAAGCTTTGATTAAGCTTATATTAATTTGTCGATGTTACTGAGTTTAGTTAAGATCTTTCTAATTGTTGCTAGTACTCACGAATATGTTAAGGCTGGTCATTGAGTTATGGCTATGTTTTGTTGAGAATGCCGCATGTTTATATAATATCTGATTGAGATTATTCAATTTGATTGTGCGTACGAGAATCAGATTAATTGAGTTTAATTTTTTTCCTGAATATGACAAAGACGATGTATGCTAAGAATCTCGATCTCTTATTTAATTGATGCCATCCTTGTTTTCCTAGAAAATGAGATTTTATGATTTCATTAGGTTTGAGTTATGGTTATACTGTAGGGTTTTCCAGTGAACCGAATCACCAAAACCAATTTGAATCGGATCGATTTATGGATATTGCACATAATCTAAATTCACAAAACCCTAGCATGCTCCTATGAATTTAATGCATATTTGTGGATTGAGAGATTACCGTAAATCCGTCGAGTCTGAACCGATCTTTTGCGTTTGAATTTCCAACTTGAATTCAACCACACAATCCAAATTTATCTGCGGAATCAGAAATTAGAAATCTAATTTCTAAGATAAAATCGAAATAAAGAAAAGGGAAGAAGAAATCTGTTGTTCTCCAGATTAGATCTTCAGATCTGTGTCCCGGTGCTGATCAGATCTACTACTAGTGAAGACTCCGTAGATCTGTGGCTTGAGCAGGACCAGAATTCGAAAATTCTCCTCCTTTCTTTCTCCAAAAACGGCACCCCTCTCTCTCTCTAGGTTTAGTGTGTTACAATTGTGATACAACTTATGAGAGAGAGCTGTCTATTTATAGACCTAGAGTTGTAAACCCTAATGGGCTCCTGGGCTCAATTCAGCACACTTGTTGGGCCAGACCTGGGACCTAATGCAAATAATAAAGTGGGCCTATAAATTAATTAATTTCCATGTCCACAACCAGGACACAATTAATTAATTAATATTAATTCTTTTTCACCACAGAATTAATACTGACCTACCCCTTTATTACCACGTTATGAGAACGGGTTGCATTAATTGAGAATCCCCATATTTAAGGTTACCGGACATCCATTAATTAATCGGAGCCTCTGACAAGCTCTTACTACAATTAATTAATATCTTATAATTCCTGAGTAGTACCACTCAAACCTTATCACTCGTGCCTAAACTTAATCAGCCTGCAGGACTTTGGCACGATGAATGTTATTGAGCTCCTCAGGGAATGTCCCCATCCTATTACTCGGATATGGTTACCTAAACCCAGTCTCAGGCGGTACTACACGAACTGCTGTTACCCAAGATGTGGATACACGAGCACGTTACTTAGTGTTGGTCCCGGATATCAGGGTATACTTTGGCAGCGGAAAATACGTAAGTTCGTTTCTTGCACTCTGCTGGTTACACAGCTGACTGGGACCTTGTCAGCTGGTAAGTCAACTGGCAACTGAGTATTCAGCTGACTGGCAACTGGCTGGTAAGCTGATGACTCAGGACTTAGATAATTTTAGAGTCGAGTTTGCACAGTTATAAACTGGTTTCAGTTATACTCCAGCACTTGGGTGCTGGGTTTTAAATCAGTAAGTAAATGCTGAAAGCAGTAAATAACAAGGATATTTTATAGTGGTTCGATCAACAGATCTACGTCCACTCTCCAGTCGAAGCACTGGAAATTCACTAAAAAGAGTAATCCGGTACAAGATATCCTACGATCTATTTCCAGCTGGTAGATGCCTTGTCTACCAGTCCACTGGATCAACCGCTCCCGGTCCTTGTCCTTCTTCAACTCTCGTCAGATGGATGGAGTGCGAGCACGTCACTTCAACCTCCTCCTCCGACTGATTGGGTGTTGAGTTCTCCCAAGAACTTGACTCTTGCTGGCGGCAAAACTGCCCGTAATAACTCTGGAGCTGGCTGGCTCAAGAGCTGCTATGTTCTTCCTCGGAATGAGAAAGAACACCAAATGAGATCAATAACTCACAAGCTAGAGGCTTGGAGTCTCGTGTTCAAATGATTGACACACGGAGTAGCTTTAAGAAAAGCCTCGAAAGATTGCTTATTCGCTGATATGAATGCGTTTGAGCTTTCGGTAGTTCAAGAGTTGGCTAAGAGTGGGTAAGAGTATTGAATGCTGTTGGATCTCACGTATTTATAGACGTGAGATTCAGATTCAAATACTAGCCGTTTGGACACATCCGGAAAAGTCTCTGTCCTCGCATGTCCTTCTGCAGGCGGCAGGTAGGAATTTCCGGAAAGCGCCATACCTTTGGTCGCTTTATCTGACACAGATCTCTTTGTGTCAGAACGACTCTATTCGTCAGTACGAGGAATCGGAACTGATAGTCTTGAACTGATAGACTTTAAGGTATCCTCCTTAAAGTCATACTCTGTCAGTTAATTCCTCGACGAATCTTCTTTTTGTCTCTAAGACTCTGGGAGAGCGAATCTTGAATTCTGCTGATAACCTCCGACTGGTAGATCATACTGGTGATCTTGTGCTGGCAGTCTCTGCTGGTGACTTTCCTTAGCACAATCAATGTCTACCAATTCGTCTGATGTTATCTCTTGGAATCTCCCGTGACTGGTGGCTTCACCGCTGGTGAATAGTGTCAGCCAGAACACATATTCTGCTGGTGAGATTTCTCAGTCTCCTGCTGGTGAAATCTATCCAACTGGTGAACAGTAACCAGTCAATAGCTCTACTCCATGCTGATGAACAGTGTCAGCATGAGTCTTTGTCAGCCTCTTGCTGGTGAGACTTCTCTCAACTGGTAAGCACATCTCATGCTGGTGAACAGTAGTCAGCATGAGTCTTGATCAGCTGCGACTTACAACTCAAAAGACCTAAACAGGACTTTACATTTGAGACTAGAGCTATTCTAGAGACAAACTGACGCTGGTTGGACTTAGGATTTGATCCACCAAAACACCAAATCTAAGATCTAAGCTATCAACTGGAGAAGGGAAACTTAGCCAGATTTCCCAACACTTAGGCTCTCCACCATGGCAAGTCAAAGCAACAGTCAACCCGTGCAAACCCATGAACCTTCGTTAGGGTTTGGACTCAATCAATATAACGAGATCTTGTATTCGCTGATGTCAGACAGACGAATACATCTCACTGCGGTCCATCAATACGCCACATCTGCGTACCAGCATGTCAAGTAACCAAGACAGACTACTTATTCCGACAATGTCGCAGCCATCCGGACAGACGTATCCTCATACGCTGTCTCGGCTGTGATCAGGTTTATGTCTCACTAGGTCAAGTGATCATACTGTCTTCTGCGATCTACAACACGCCGTATGATTGTCCCTATCGGTGAGACAAGAGGATACCATTGTTCATACATGTACGATTGTTAACAGATAGGAGAAATAAACCGTTGTATACTCATTATAATAAATGCTTTCAGTATACAAAACCCATCAATCTCCCACTTATACTCAAAGCATAACTAAGCTATTACAGAGTATACAGTCCGTCTATCTAGTCTGCTATCTCTTTAACCACTATTAGTGGTCGGCATCCACCTCAGACCCAGCTCATGAATATGTCTTTCGTAAACTTTCTGCGGCAAGCTCTTTGTAAACGGATCAGCAAATTGTCAGCAGTGTCAATCTTCTTAATCAGCACATCGCCCCTCGATACGATTTCTCGTATGATATGGTACTTTCTCTCTATGTGTTTGCTTGCCCTGTGAGACCGCGGTTCCTTTGAGTTAGCCACTGCACCAGAGTTATCACAATAAATTGTGATGATCCTCGGCAAACTCGGGATCACGCCCAACTCTAAAAGGAAGTTCCAGAGCCATACCCCCTCTTTCGAGGCGTCGGAGGCGGCGACATATTCCGCCTCCATGGTGGAGTCAGCAATGCATTTCTGCTTTGAGCTCCTCCAAGATACAGCTCCACCTCCCAGGGTAAACACATATCCTGAGGTCGATTTCTTCTCATCCTGGTCTCCTTGGAAATCCGAGTCTGTATAACCCACAGGGCACAAATCCTCACTTTGATAAACTAGGCAGAAATTCCTAGTTCTTTTCAAATACTTGAGGATGTGTTTTACAGCAGTCCAGTGCGCCTGTCCAGGGTTAGACTGATATCTTGCTACCATGCCAACGGCATAACAGATATCTGGTCTGGTACACAGCATCGCATACATGAGACTACCCACCGTCGAAGAGTATGGTACAAGACTCATCTCATCTTTCTCCCGCTGTGTCTGAGGACACTGCCCACTAGAAAGACGAACGCCATGTCTGAAAGGTAGCAAGCCTTTCTTGGCGAGTTGCATGCTGAACCGGGCTATCACAGTATCCACATAGGATGCCTGGGATAAGCTCAACATTCTTCTCTTACGATCTCATAAGACCTTAATACCAAGAATGTAGCCAGCTTCTCCCAGATCCTTCATTTGGAACTGTTCGGACAACCAAACCTTGATTTCGGACATCACTCCCTCGTTGTTTCCAAATAGGAGTATGTCATCAACGTAAAGTGCAAGGAAGACCACGATCCCACTGACACAAAGTCGGTAAACACAACTTTTGTTTTCCAACTGTGCAAATCCATAGGATTTAATCACATCGTTGAAACGTAAGTTCCACGACCTTGAAGCTTGCTTAAGTCCATACAAGGACTTCTTAAGCTTCCAGACAAGATGTTCTTCGCCCTTGCTTATGTAACCCTCGGGTTGCTGCATATAAATGTCTCTACCTTCTTTAAGGTAACCGTTTTGAAAAGTGGTTTTGACATCCATCTGCCAGATCTCGAGGTCCATATGCGCAGCTATGGCAAGGAGTATCCGGATGGATTTGAGCATGGCTACGGGTGAAAAGGTTTCGTCATAGTCAATGCCCTCTTTCTGACTATAACCTTTTGCCACCAGCCTGGCTTTAAAAGTCGTGATCTTTCCATCCGCCCCTTTCTTTCTCTTGTATACCCATTTGCACCCTATGGCCCTAAAGACATCCGGCAAATCAGTTTTCTGGTATACATCCATAGCAGTTATGGATTCTATTTCAGAATCCATGGCGACACGCCATTTGGCAACATCCTTGTCCTGCACTGCCTCTTCGTAAGTTAGTGGATCAGAGTCATCATGTCTGTCTTCCGGGCTCAAGTCCGAAGACTCACCCACGAACATGTACCTTTCTGGCTGGAAAATAACTCTCCCACTACGACGAGGCATCGGTGCCGTGTCAGTAGTAGGTGCAGTGACTTGTGATCCTGCACCTTGCACTGAAGAACATGCTTGTGGTGTTGTACCTCTCACAGGAGCACCCACATCTACACGTTCCCCTTCCCTTGAAATTGCATTCTCGTTCTCAATTTCTTGAAGAACGATATCACTCCTTAACCTGTGATTACTCACATACTCGTCCTCCAAGAATCTAGCGTTGGTGCTAACAACAACTCTTTGACTCTCAGGACAGTAAAAGTAACCACCTTTTGTTTGCCTAGGATACCCTATGAACAGCATTACTTTTGACCTGCTTTCTAACTTATCAGGTTCCTTTGACAGTACGTGTGTCGGACAGCCCCATACTCTAAACTTGCACAAACTAGGTTTGCGACCAAGGAAGAGCTCAGAAGGCGTCTTAGGAACTGATTTAGAAGGCACCACATGAAGCACGTAAGCTGTTGTCTCCAATGCGAAGCCCCAAAACGAAATTGGTAAGTTTGCATAACTCATCATTGATCTTACCATCTCTAGAAGAGTCCTATTTCTTCTTTCAACTACACCGTTTTGCTGGGGAGTACCATGTGCATTCCACTGGGATGTAATCCCACTTTCTGACAAATACTGCAGGAACTCGTTACCGAGGTATTCGCCACCGCGGTCAGATCGCAGTGACTTGATAGTTTTCCTGACCTTCTTTTCTACCTCAGCCTTGAACTCTTTGAATTTGTCAAAGCATTCAGACTTGTAGCGAAGTAGGTAAACGTATCCGTACCTTGAGTAATCGTCAATGAAAGTGACGAAGTACTCGTACCCTCCACGAGCCTGCGTGGACATCGGTCCACATAAGTCAGAATGGATCAATTCCAACACTTCCTCTGCTCGAGACTGACTAGCCTTGAAAGGCCTAGTTGACATCTT